>SKCR01034542.1:0-119444 GCA_019454045.1 Zanthoxylum bungeanum
CCTGACCAACAGAGGCTCATTTTTGCTGGCAAGCAGCTTGAAGATGGAAGGACCCTTGCCGACTACAATATCCAGAAGGAATCAACCCTTCACTTGGTACTCCGCCTTCGTGGAGGTATGCAGATCTTTGTGAAGACTTTGACTGGGAAGACCATAACTTTGGAGGTGGAAAGTTCAGATACCATAGATAATGTGAAGACCAAGATCCAAGATAAGGAGGGCATTCCACCAGACCAGCAGAGGTTGATTTTTGCTGGCAAGCAGCTTGAAGATGGTAGGACCCTTGCAGATTATAACATTCAGAAGGAGTCCACCCTTCACTTGGTTCTTCGCCTCCGTGGTGGCATGCAAATTTTTGTGAAGACTCTTACTGGAAAAACAATCACTCT
Source organism: Zanthoxylum bungeanum (assembly GCA_019454045.1). NCBI lineage: Eukaryota > Viridiplantae > Streptophyta > Magnoliopsida > Sapindales > Rutaceae > Zanthoxylum > Zanthoxylum bungeanum. Next base: position 390 of record SKCR01034542.1, read on the forward strand.
GGAGGTAGAGAGTTCGGACACCATTGACAATGTAAAGGCCAAGATCCAAGATAAGGAGGGCATTCCACCAGACCAACAGAGGTTGATTTTTGCGGGCAAGCAGCTTGAAGATGGGAGGACCCTTGCTGATTACAACATTCAGAAGGAATCCACACTGCACTTGGTGCTGAGGCTGCGTGGAGGAATGCAAATTTTTGTTAAGACTTTGACTGGAAAAACCATCACCCTGGAGGTTGAGAGTTCAGATACCATTGATAATGTGAAGGCTAAAATCCAGGACAAGGAAGGGATACCTCCAGATCAGCAGAGATTGATCTTCGCTGGCAAGCAACTAGAGGATGGGCGCACTTTGGCTGATTACAATATCCAGAAGGAGTCTACTTTGCATCTTGTCCTTCGCCTCCGTGGTGGTTTTTAATTGGCTTACTAGTCATATGCTGCTACTGTGTGTTTTGCTGGGTTTGAATGGTTTTCTGTTTGTGTTTATATTTTAGTTGCTTAGAATAAGTTTCAATACTTGTGTTTTGTGTTATGCATTTGCTTGTGTTGTCGTCGTACTGTCAAATAGCCTGTAGAAGGCCATTTCAATTTGATTTCCTGTTTCTTGAATAAAGTTTCTTCATGGTGTTATATCTTAAAATGTCATATTAGATTTGTGGTTTGTACGCGCTCTTTTGCTTTGGTTATGTTTTCATTCCACTGAAAGTAGTCAACAGATAAGGTTAAGAGTGTTTACCGTTTCGGTTCAAATCGCAATCTAATCCGAATCATACCAATTTGAATTGAACCGTTCGGTTTTGAAAAATATTGAAAATGATTTTGGTTTGGCCTGAACCGAACGGTAAATTTCGGGTCGGTTTCTGAACCGACCAAATCACAAATTGAACCGTCCAAATTGTAAATTTTGACTCGAACAGAGATCCGAACCGCGTTGAAATTAGACATTAATTTTTTAATTTTCTTCTTCTTTATCCATGAAATTTAATACATTTGATGATCATATGACAATATGCAATGTATAAATAAAAATTATGTATTTTTTTCTCTTTAATTATTATATGAAAACACACAAAATTTTCTTTAAAAAATTTCTGATCCAAACTGCCGACCTAAACCACACAAACTGTTGAACCGCCGATCCGAACAGCTGCAGTTTTCCTTATCAAAATTGCAGTTTTGATTTCTAATTTCCCAAACCGTCAACCCGCGCGATTTGAGGTTTAAAACGAATAAATCGATATGAATCGCATCGCAAATACCCCTAGATAAGGTTAAGACAGTCTCAGTGAGGTTTTGAAGAATTTATGATTACATTGTTAAATTTGTAGATGTATAGAGATACTTTTTTTTTTTTAATTGAAAGTATGGAAACTCCATCGCTAAACCACATGAATATGGATTAAGCTGAGCAGGTAAATCCTCGATTGTCCTAAGTTTTTATAAGAAATGTGAACTCGAATTCCGGACGTGACAACTAACTCTTAACTTATTTGCCACCAAACCACACCTCTTGGAGAAAGATACAAGAAAGCAGTAGATTCACCCAGAGCACAATGCCAAATGAAAATTTGATTTTAGTTCATTTCAAGTTTTAAATTTTGACCAACTATTACGTCTTGGCATATGTTGAATTTATCTCACAGAGAAAATGAAATAAAACCATATAAGCAATAAAATACAGAACCGGATGTTTGCGGCGATCCCTATTATATTATTATTGACTCAGATAATTTTGTCACCTTGGTTAATATATATCTCATATGTGACAATATTTCTCATTTAATCTATGTTAATTTAAAATTCTACTTTTTTAACTTCAAAGTCAAGAATTTCCATGCTAATTGAGGAATTTTCAAATAACTTTTTTAATTAGTCACCCGATTTAGGTAATAAATAATTAAAAAATCAATTTAGACTTGCAACTATATTTAAAAAAAACAAATCAAAAGAGATATTATTTTATTAATAAAAAGATAAAATTTTCTGAGAAAAAAAAAACTTTAATTATCCGCAGATTTAAATTTTATCTATCTTTCCAAATTTCCGATCTAAAGGGAATTAATTAATTAGTACAAAAATATTGTTCATGACTATTTTTTTTTTCTGAATTTATTCGTGATTTTACCTTCCAGAATCATATATAATGCAATAATCGGTGTCATGATAATCACACAACTATATGTGATGATAAATGTAGAAACCAAACTAAAATTGAATGTTGAATTTTTATTTTTATTTTTTTAAGAGAAATTACTCAAAATTGAAATATTATTTAAAAAAAATGCTTACCAATCTATCTAAAAATTATTATATTTATTTATATCAAATTTAAATATGTGATTGAATGATGTGTAAAATATTAAATATACATTTAATATAAAATAGGTAAACATTTTTCACATTTTTCATATATTTTATTATTTTTGAATGGATCGATAAATAAAATTTTATATTTTTTTAATAACAAATAATTTATTAATTTTTATAATCTGCTCTCACAGATTCATCAGAACTTTAAAAAATTTAACACGAAACTCAAAGCTACTCCGAGAAGCCCGAAATTAAGAAGATAACACGCTCTCTCTTAAATCCTCAACCAAAAAATGAACATTGACAATTTTACCCTTCACCGCAACATTCTAACCCACTCCTCCTCTCTAATAAAACTTAACACTCGCTTAAAATTCACCGCCACGTAATCTATCTACGTTCTTCACCACACAACTCCCACGTAGACCCGGCCACGGTTCCGGTTCGGAACCGAAACGGAACCGGAACCGAACCGGTTGGAACCAGAAGGTTCCGATTCCAACCAGTTCCAGTTCCGGTTCCGGAACTGTGGCCGACCGGTTCGGTTGGGGTTCGACCCCATGGTTCCACCGGTTCAACGATTCCGACCGGAATCGAAACGGTTCCGGTTGGAACCGTAGGGTTCCAACAGGAACCTTAACCCCAAAGGCTACTAGCCGTTGGGGGAGAGCAGGGAGCCAACGGCTCCCTGTCCTCAAAATAAAAAATAAAAAAATGTCGTTAAGGCATAAAAAAAATTATAAATTATAAATTCTTAATATATCCATAATAACGGTAATAAAATGGTTATATTTATGGGCATTTTTGGTATCAAAAAAATTTTAAAACTCTATAAATAGGATTCATTTTTCATTATTTCAACACACCAAATTCTCAACTCTCTCATTCCTACAATTCTCTTATTCTCAATCTCAATTCAATTAGTTATTATCATTCCCAATTAATCAATTTCTTATTTTTTTACTTATTTCTTAAACGAAAAATGGCAAGCTCATCTGAGAACATCATGTCAAATATGCCAACCCAAGAGAGCGGCCCTAGTGTCGGTGCACAATCACGGAGAAGATAAGTTAAGGCTCGTTCCTCGATGTTTTCAAAATTCATTTTCATTTAGAAAATTAAACGATGACAGTTCAAGAGCGATTTGCAACTATTGTGGGGTTTCCTACAAATTTTTGGTGGATACGGCAATATGATCAAGCACATGGAAAGACATCATCCGGTTGAACTTGGAATTGATACGACACAAACTCAAATGGCCAGGTACGCATCATCTAGTAGATGTACGAGTGCTGTAGATTTATTTAAATATTCTGATGTAAAAATAGAGAAGAAGAATAACTTGTATGGAACATCTTTCTTTAAGCTTGGGTGTGAAAAACTTCATTTTACTAATTACGTGCATAATGCTTTAAATCCTTCTGCATGTAGAATGACTCGAAACACAACAAAACGTCATATTTTTAATTATATAAAGATGATAAAATTATTTTAAATGAAATATTTAAAGAGATGAAAGTTGTATTTATATATGTTCTGATATTTGGAGTGACCATTGGCAAACACACTCATACATGGTGTGACTTGTCATTGGATTGATGCATCATTTACCATGCAAAAACGACTTATTGCATTTAGAGTTTTTGATGACCAACATACTGCACAAAATATTTATAGAATGATGCATGTATTTTTTGATGAATATGGTTAGTAGATAAAATTTTAACAATTGGATTTTATAATGTATCTGCAAATACTGCATCCATCAATGATTTAAAATCCTTATGTAAACCAAATTTAGGGGGTCGATTTTTTCATATTCGTTGTTGTACATGTTATGTCCTTAACTTATGTGTTCAAGACGGTCTAAAATTATTATCACCTTTCCTTGATCATATTAAAATGGAACTTAATTATATTTGTCATATTCTCAAGTTAGGAGAGAATTGACGGAATTTTGTAAAATAAATGGTATTAAACCGATTAAATTTTCAAGAGATGTTCCAACACGTTGAATTCAACTTATTTTCTTTTATGTCAAGCATTTCAATACAAAGATGCATTTATGTAGTTTTTTTCTCAACACATGTTCAAAATGTCATACTTTATCCTAGTCAATGAGATATTTGTGAAAATATTTTAGATATTTTAAAACCTTTTAATGAAGCTACTTTAATTTTTAGCGGTGTTTATTATCCAACAGCACATTTATTATTCTTGAAAGTTTGAATATTGTTGGTGCTCTCGATGAACATGCTGAAAGTAGCGATCCTAATGATATTGTTTTTAGAAACCATTACTGTTATGAAGGTAAAATGATTGAATTATTTTAGAGAAATTCATTTACTTTATCTTATTGCTGCTGTTTTTGATCCTAGATTTAAATTAGAAGGTTTGAATTGATGTTTTACAAGCTAATGACGAAATTAAGAAATGATTTAATTGAGTTATTTAATGATTATATTGTAAGATATAACTTAGGAACATTATGTGAATCTAGTAGTAGCGAACCAGTAATTCAAACAAGACTTAGCGTAGGGGATCGTTGATTATTGCAATGAAATAAAAAAGTTATGGATACGACAACTAATAACCCCGAATTAGATAATTATTTATCTACAAATTTCGAGTTTCCTACTGAAAGTTAGTTAGTAAAAATTTTAAAATCCTTGAATGGTGGAACCGACATCAAAATATATATCTTGTTTTATCAATTATTGCTAAAGAGATATTGGCAGCACCTATTTCCACCGTTACGGTTGAGCAAACCTTCAGCTTGGGAGGTAATAATTGGAAGCTAGACGATCTTCATTACATCCAAGCACTCTAGAAGCAACAACTTGTGTGGATGATTGGACTCGAGCTGATTTGAGACAACAAGAAGATGCCCACGATGATTTTGAAGATTTGTTCGATAATGCATCTGCAACAACAAGTGCAATCGAAACCGGAGTTGAAAGATCAACTGATAATGATGATTGATAATTATAAAAGTGTAAATTTACAAAGGGGAAATATCTTAAAATTGTAATGGAATTACCTGAGCTTTGATTCCTCTCACCCCTGGAGGATACGTATGCAACTTAAATTTTTAAAAATATAAGCTCAAGCTCTTCAATATAATAATTTATTTATTTATTAAATTAATCTCATTTATTTTAATTTATTTTCTGTGTCGCTTAGTTTTGTCCGAATCGATTTTAGGGTTTGTTTTGATCTCATCAGATCGGACTATCTCGAATCTCAAACCCTAATCTTGGATCAGGTAATCTAATTAGCTAATAATACGCAGTTCCATTCCATTTATTTAATTTATTATTTTATTGATTTTTTTTAATATTTTATATTTTTATTAGTACATGAAGTTATTGATTATATGTTCTATTAGTCAATTAGATCTCTGCCTTATGAGTAATTGGTGATTGTTTTGTTGGGTTAATTTAAAAATCAAATCTTTTCTGGTTCTGTTACCTTACTTGTGAGCTGGTTTCTTTGGTTAAAGCATTTGGTATTTTTTGTATTTGGGTATCTAGATTGTATGTTAGTTTTGATCTGACTTTTGGTCATTTATCGTGTTGCCATTTGAGGGATGCTGATTGAGAAGTCTGGGATCTAGTAGTTTAGCGGAGAAGGCAAATGTGAATTAGATGCAATCAATGTAATCCTGGCTGGCTGTGGTGTTGAATTCATTGAATTCATTGTTATTTGAGCACTTTGTTATTATTTCATAGGTCTGACTCTGAGCTTTCCAGTTGTTTGGCCCCTTCCATCAGCTAAGGTTCATGTCTGATCTCGATATCCAGATTCCTACTGTCTTTGGTAAGTTTGCTTATACCATTTACATACTTCGATTGTGAGTGGTGCACAATTATTGGCGCTCTTCACTTGCAAATATGGAGACAAGAACAACCTTGTGTTGTGTAGATTCATAGTAGTTAGAATCCTGTTGTGAGTTATGGCAGGTGTGAAACAACAAAGATGTTGGATTGGACTTGGATGATAGGATTCTATGGCTGACAGGATTATAGTTGGATTGCATTCGGACCCCAGTACCAAACTTGTGAAAATATTTTGAATTCTGTAGAATAATTTTTTTCACTATCTGAAAGATTAATGAAATTTCGGTATGTTTATGAAGCACATTGACTGTGGGAATTAATTAAGGGTAAGTTGAAGAACATGTAGGTCCAAACATACATTTATGTATATTTAGATATACACTTGTTATGCGAGATATAATACTATTGACTCAGGCCTAGTGGCCAGGTCCAAGCATGCCTCTCCTAACTGACTTCCAGCATACACTAGTGGCAAGTTACCACTCTTAAGCTGATTTTTCAATTTGAGGTTCAATTCAAAATTTATTGGCAAAAGGTTTGTAGGGTTAAAGTGTTAGTATGAATGTCTTCTTATCTGTTATGGAGCTGTGGAATTGATATACAGCAATGGCTTCGATTTTCATTTCTTACCTACATCAAATGTAGTTGGTAAGTTATTCAGATGTTGACTTCTTATCTCATGGTGGATATTTGTTGCTTTTGCTTTTACTTTTGTCATGAGCAATTACAGTTCACTCATTTTATTTTTCTTCTTGTTAGTGATGTTTTTACTTTCAATTCCCCCATTTCCTCTTTGTCCCATTCACTGAAAAATCTAACTCTTTGTTCCTGTGCTAGACCCGTTTGCTGATGCAAATGCTGAAGATTCAGGTGCTGGATCAAAAGAGTATGTGCATATCCGTGTTCAGCAACGGAATGGTAGAAAAAGCCTGAATTCAGCTACAACAAGATCCTCAAAGACCTCAAGAAGGAATTCTGCTGCAATGGAACAGTGGTCCAGGATCCTGAGTTAGGACAGGTTCATGTTTGATCTTCCGACCATGACTAGTGATCTATTTTCCTTTCTTGTTTATCTTGAATTTCTTATACCACTATCTGTTGATAGGTCATTCAGCTCCAAGGTGATCAGCGAAAGAATGTATCTGCATTCCTTGTTCAGGTAATTTTCATTTCTCAGTCTAGCAAGTTATATTCTCAAGACAACTAGGTTAGAGCCATCTAGTAAATAACAACATACCCAAATAATGACGGCATTCATCAAGTTCCTTATAATTCTTTCCTCCTTAGGCTGGAATTGTGAAGAAGGAACATATCAAAATCCATGGTTTTTAAGTAAACCAGGCAGCAACTCTAGTAGTTTCTGCACAGTTGGTGCTATTGCTATGCTGGTGCTGTTTTATCATCTCTGTGTTGGTTGGTATGATTTATGTGTTTTCGTGCTATTGATGTTTCCTAGTTCTCCGGTTCTTGTAATTTGGGATGATTATGGTAATGCGATGCAATATAGTTTGCTTGTCTGTTCTAACTACATATCATCATCGAACTAGCACCTACTATATTGCATCCACAAAGTCTTGGATATGATATGATATGGTGTGAGAATGAGATCTGGTGGGATTTTGTCTTGTAAAGTTTTTTTTTTTTTTTTTTTTCCACATCTGCTTTTATAGATAGATGGTGACAGTCACAGTGGACTCCTATAGGATGAATGCTACAATTTTCCTTAAAATTTTGAATTAATATTTTAACGAACTTATATTTTTTAACTTAAAAAAGGGAATTTGTAACCAGATCTTTGCTATTTATTCAGAATCTAAGTTTGTATTTTTTACTGTTGATATAAATCCGTAGAAATATATTTAATTGCCTTATTAATTTTTTATAAATAATTATACTGTTGTTATACACCATTTTTAAAGTTTTTAAGTTTATTTACAAAGGTATCAATTTATGTTGATTGTTAGAAAATGAGAGGATAATTTGTCACAACTCATATAAAATCATATAATTTCTTATTCAATAATTGATATTATCTTTATATCTATATAAAGTTAAATATTTTTCCACTCCATCAACATGTCACGTGCATCACCTAAAAATCATATTATTTATTTAATTTAAATCTACTTTAAAAAAAAAAATAAGAAGTTTTAAAATAATAAATCTATTAAAATAAGAAACATAATTAGATAATAAGTCTTAAAATAAGAAATATAAAATTTTTATATGTATATTAAAAACGTGACAACACCTAAAAAATATTATTTAAATTAAATAAGAAAACTATTTAAATAATAAATATTTTTTATTTGTATATTAAAAAAATATGAATAAGATCACAATAATCAAGAAAAAAATCGTCATTCCATGCTTAGATTTTATTTATGTAAAATCCAAAAAAAAACTCTTTATCTAAATAAAGTTCTTGAAATTAAACATTCTATAAAAAATTAATATATATATATTATAATATATATTATATATATAATATATATATATATAATATATATATATATATAATATATTATAAAGCACAATGGTGTGGGAGGAAAGAGAATGTAACAGATGGTTAGGATTAAAGAGAGATAATGTATCCAAATGTTATCTTTATGTGGCTTAATGGCGGTCAGATCATTTTATTATAATCTAAAGGCTGATAAATAATTCTTTCATTATAAAATCTCTATAAAAATGGAAAATGAAAACTACCAAATAAATTAAAGAATAAAATCATTATTAATGGAAAATGAAAACTACCAAATAAATTAAAGAATAAAATCATTTAATGAAAAATAAAATCATTTAATTATAAACAATTAAATAACAGAATCTCAACTCTTTGTAATTTGTAACCCGTGCCGTAGGCACGGGCACGCACTAGTAAATATATATAAGTTAAATATTTTTAAATCTCCTTATCGCGTCATATGATAGCTCACTCGAATTTTATTAAATAAGAAACTAAGTAAAATTAAACTATCTCTAAAATTAATTTTTTTATTAAAATCAAAATTATAAACCTATAATAAAAAAAAACACAATCTCCTATTAAAATAAGAAACCTATTAATTTAATACGTACCACCTAATCTGTAATACCCCGTTAGAGGCTCGCTATCGGCATGAGACAAGAATAACTCATCTCCCTAAGCCTCAAACCAACAAGAAACAGACATGACAAACTCTAATATTATGACAACCTACAATAATTATAATAAACAAAAGGATCTCTGATCAAACCATAACACATCAAAGCTCATTAGCTAAGGGCTCATATGATGAGAACCTGCCTGGAGCAAAGCCATACAAACCTACACAAGATTGAAATCGTTCCCAAGAAATCCAAGACAGTTCGGATAAAAACTCTAAACCTCTGAAGAACAAGCAACAGAAACCTAGAGTGCTAATGGGGCGCTACAAAGGGTTAACAGACCTTTGATAAGCCAAAACCAGTGAGAACAAATGAGGATTTCTCAATGTTCACGAATTGATGTAATTTTTATTGAAGAAGAGTTGTTAAACATAACCAAAAAGTTAGCCTTTTATAAGGAGACTTCAACCAAAACTCTAATCCAAAAGAATAAAAGATGAAACTACCCACACGCCAACATGTGCGTATCCTATAACTAAGCTAAGCTATCCCTACGTGCAAACCCTTACACGCTTAACCTAATTCCCAAACATAAAATAATAATCTAACGAAAAACACTCAAACATAAATAAAAGGGTCGAAATAAAACACATGTCAAGCCCTACATAAAGTAATAACAATTCTCAAATAACTATAATAAAATGGGCCTAAGTATCTCGTTGCTCCACGGTCTGAATAAGATTCACTATTTTGGGTTCGTCCAGCTTCAAGCCCATACTCAATGTAGTAGAAGTGCAGGCATAGTCAGACACAATCTTCTATATGAATCCATGCATGGCTTCCTGGATCTTCTTAGCTCGAGAACTCGTGATTGGACTTTTTGGAACATGCACTGTGGTGGCCCGTCCATCATGGGCTGCATCATGGGCCTCATCATTCTCCCTCTCCTCTCCTCGAAAGGATTCGACCTCGAATCTGCATCAAACAAAAAAAGATCAAAAAATTAAATGACGCAGAAACATTATACTCACCTGGAAAATCCAATTTATAGGCATTGTTATTTATTTTCTCAAGAATCTGAAACGGGCCATCGCCTCTGGGTTGGAGTTTGGACTGTCGTTGCTTTGGGAAGCGCTATTTCCGCATGTGCACCCAAACCCAATCACCTGGTTCGAAAGAGACACGACATCTACCATTGTTGGCATGCGAGACATATTGTTCATTCTTCTTCTCAATGTGTTTTCGTGCTTTCTCATGTATGGATTTGACCAAGTCGGCCTTGCGCTTACCATCCAGGCTAACCCTCTCATCAATTGGCAAAGGCAATAAATCTAGAGGTGTTAGCGGGTTAAATCCATACATAATTTCAAAAGGAGAATAAGAAGTAGTGGAATGAATACTACGATTATATGCAAACTCAATAAAAGGTAAACAGTTTTCTCACGACTTCAAATTCTTAGAAATAACAGTACACAATAGTTGGGACATGGTTCTGTTAACGACTTCAGTTTGACCGTCAGTCTGTGGGTGACAAGTGGTGGAAAATAAGAGTTTAGTTCCCAGCCTACCCCATAAAATTTTCCAAAAATGACTTAAAAACTTCGCATCCATGTCCGATACTATACTTCGAGGCACCCCATGTAAGCAAACAACCTCACAAAAAATAAGTCAGCAATGTGTGTGGCATCATCTGATTTGTGACATGCAATAAAGTGTGTCATCTTGCTAAAACGATCAACCACAACAAAAATAGAGTCCCGACCCTTCCTAGATCTAGGCAATCCTAACACAAAATCCATGGAAATATCTACCCATTGTGTCTGAGGAACAGGTAATGGTGTATAAAGCCCATGTGGTTGAACTTTAGATTTTGCTTTCCTACAAGTAATGCACCCAGTACAAATGCGCATGACATGCTTCTTCATTTTAGGCCAATAAAAATACTCATGCAAGATATCCAAAGTTTTTGTAACACCAAAATGACCCATAAGACCTCCACTATGTGCTTCATGGACCAATAATTCATGCATAGAACAACTAGGCACACACAATTTATTCTCTTTAAATGAAAATAATCTTGTCTGTAAAATTTACCACATGCGCCCTTTTCACATGCATTGTAGATCTCAACGAAGTCATTATCATTTGCATACAAGTCTTTGATAAAGTCAAAACCAAGAAACTTAGAACTCAAGGATGTAAGTAAAGCATAAATGCGTGATAGTGCATCAGCAACCACATTCTCCTTACCTTGCTTATATCAAATGACATATGGAAAAGTCTCCACGAACTCCATCCATTTGGCATGCCGTCTGTTAAGTTTTCCTTGTCCTTTGATATGCCGCAGAGATTCATGGTCAGTGTGAATCACGAACTCTTTTGGCCAGAGGTAATGATGCCAAGTTTCCAGCGCTCTGACTAGAGTATAAAACTCTTTGTCGTAGGTCAGGTACCGTAGCGCTGCGCCATTTAGCTTTTCACTGAAGAAAGCTATAGGACGTCGTTCCTGCATAAGAATTGCCCCAATGCCGACATCTGAAGCATCACACTTAATCTCAAATGTTTGGTTAAAGTTAGGTAAGGCTAAAACAAGCGTAGAACATAATCGATCTTTAAGAAGTTTAAAGGCATTCTCTTGTTCCCCCCAATGAAAGCCAACATTTTTCTTTATGACTTTAGTAAGTGGTGCGACGATAGTGCTAAAGTCTTTTACAAACCTCTTATAGAAACTAGCTAGTCCATGGAAAATCCTAACCTCAGTGATGCTCTTTGGTGTAGGCCACTCACGAATGGCCTTAACCTTATTTTCATCAACCTCAATGCCTTGAACACTAATGACATACCCCAAAAATATCACTTTTTCCATGCAAAAGTCACATTTTTTAAGGTTAGCATACAACAATTCCTTCCTCAAAACATCAAACACAGCTCGCACATGTCCTACATGCTCATCTAAATTCTTGTTGTACACTAAAATATTATCAAATATACGACTATAAATTTACCCAAAAAGGCACATAAAACATGATTCATTAGACGCATAAGAGTGACGAGGGCATTTATAAGCCCAAATGGGATCACAAGCCACTCATATAGCCCATATTTTGTTTTAAAGGCAGTATTTCATTCATCCAATTTCTGCATCCTAATCTGATGATACCCACTTTTAAGGTCAATTTTTGAAAAAAATACAAGATCGATATAATTCATCCAACATATCATCTAATCTAGGGATATGGTGGTGATACTTTACAGTGATATTGTTGACTACTCGACAATCCACACACATTCTCCATGTGCCATCTTTCTTTGGGAATAACAAGACTGGAACTGCGTACGGACTCATGCTCTCCCGTACGTACCCTTTGCTCATCAACTCATCCACTTGCCTTTGGAGCTCATTAGTTTCCTCAGGGTTACTACGGTAGGATGGTCGATTATGAATAACCACCATTGGGATGAAGTCGATCTGATGCTCAATACCTTGAAGTGGTGGTAAACCATGAGGTATCTCCTCCGCAAATATATCATCATAATCCTGCATTAAAGAAGTAAACACACTAGGCAAAATAATGTTAGGGTTAATGTCATCATAACTCAGAAGAGTTTCTTTATACAAAATGAGGATCATAACTTTATTTTTGGCATACTCTCTCCTCAATTCCCCATTTTTAGCAAAGAAACTATTTTTCATTTTACCTACACTCTCATTATTTTGTGCACACTCAGTGTTTCTCTCGCTCACTCCCCTGGAACTGTTAACCTCATCCTCTTGACTCACATTCTCGATCTCGCCCGCGGGTGTTTTCTCTGTAGAAGCCTATAGCTTCATTTGATCTTCAAAGACTTCATGTGGTGTCAACGGAACAAGTGCAATTTTTCTTCCATCTTGCTCAAAACAATATATGTTTCGAAACCCATCATGTATCACTCTTCTGTCAAACTGCCAAGGACGCCCTAGTAACAAATGCCTAGCTTGTATGGGGACTACATCACATAACACCCCATCTTTGTATTTACCAATAGTAAAACTAACCAAGACCTGCTTATTGACTTTAACCTCGCCACTATTATTCAACCACATCAAACGATAAGGCTTAGGATGTCTAAGTAAAGTCAAACCTAGTTTCTCAACAAGTATTGTGCTAGCCACATTAGTACAACCACCCCCGTCGATAATCATACGACATACCTTGTTCTGGACTAGGCATATAGTATGGAATATATTCTCCCGTTGTTGTACCCTATCATTCTCAACCTTGGCCTGGGTACTTAAAGCATGGCGGGTCACAAGAGACTCCCTCTTGCCTGCATACTCAACAATTTCTTCATCAATGGCGATATCCAACTCGGAGACCTCCTCTGCAACATCATCACCGTCTGAAATTACCTCACCATCACCCCATATATACATGGTCCTTCTATTAGGGCACTGTGATGCTATATGGCCACTTCCCAAACATTTGAAACATTTAAGGTCACAACTCTTATTTGGTGGAGTATCGAATTTTGGTTTAGGTTTGGTGGTGAAATCTTCCCTTGGTTTTGGGCCATCTGATCTAAACCTAGATGTGGTGCCATCCCTGTCATTATCTCCCCATTTCGGCTTCCATGTATTGTTTGGACCCGAATTGCTCCTTAATGTAATTTTTCACTTCAGTTGGCGTTCCACTTTCATTGCCATATGTACCATGTCCTCTAATTCCATGTAATGTTGTAATTGTTGGACAATTATGGCCTATAACATCACTATTTGTACAGAACATGGTGTTGTTGTACAAATTAACTATGTGACAAAGAAATTGATCTTTTATCATTTGTTGGATTACCGAGATATATAAATGATAAAAGTTCATATGATTAGTACCAGATTAATAAGATATGAGACAATATTAATCCACGTAAGGTTTAATCATTAAATATCCATAGTCATAGTATTATCGAGACTAAACATCGATAATTCGGAATATGCTAGTATTACACTTGTGCGTGTTATGGAAGCGTAACGACATAGTTCTCGTATATTTGAGTATTGGATACTCATGCAAGTGTAATAGGAGGTTCTGTTTACCGATGGTACGGAAACAGCTTCGCTCTGGATAGACCCCTCGGAATCCCATTGGTAGTATGACTATGTGTCTATGGGAATCCGAATCAGGGTAGGTGTATTTGGTCTTAACCTGAGACTTGCATCGCTAATACTTGCGACAATCAGTATACTTTAGTTTTGATCGTCCGGGGCTTTAACAGGTTCTGTGTATGCCTCTTCTGGGAATATTGGGAATCGTAGTGTATTGGGTGTGATGTCAAGATGGAAGTATCACTTCATTCATATGGAGATGATGATCACGTAGGATACGGAACTAGTACTCTTAAGTACTGCAGTCATCGGGATAATATGACTAGGTCATGATTATCCGATTATAGAGACTGGTTACCAGAGATCCGATATATGCTTCGTACGGGGCAGACACAATTCCAGCCATAGGCCTAGCATGTGATATCGATATTGGATCGTAATACGCAATACTACGTATACTACGCTTGACAAAGATTACATATTCCTTAAAAGAATATTTCTGGAGAATTGGGTAGGCACAATGCTTTGCTAGAAGCCAACCATGTCTTGTAAATCGGTAAGAACGTGGTACGGGGTATGACATGTTCGGATAGTCCAACGACTGGATTTACTGCCAACATATCCAGGGATCTCATGGTCGCTTCCCGAAGATTCACCGATGATGTATAACTCGAGCATAATTAATCTAGGATTAATTATGAGAGAGAAAATTAATCTAGGATTAATTACGGCAAGAATTTAACTGGGATAAAATTCGAATTGTAGAGAGAGAACGATTAATTTGGAATTAATCGATTAAATAATATATTCGATATATTAAATGAAATTAGATTTCAAAGTGGAATTAAAATTGGATTTTAATTCGGGTAAACGAATTAATTTAGAATTAATTTGCGAGCGACTTTCGTAATAATTTTGCGAGGCATTATTATTTAATTAAATTTGATTTAATTAAGTCGCAACGGAAAATTCGTTAATTCAAAATTAACGAACTCGAGCCCGAAATATGTTTAGCCGGCCCACTCGGATTTTGAATTAAGGTGGGGCCCACCTAGTCACATCACTAGTCAACTTTATCACTTTAAGTTGATAGAAGTTGGTAGTGGTTGGTAACTTGTAAATTACACAAGTTTGATTTGTGAAAGACTTTTTACCAACTTGATTTTGTAAATGGTTTTTGATTTTTGAAATCAAATATACATAAAACAAAATCAAAAACAACACAAGTAACACAACATCATCTCTCTCTCTCTCTTACCCAAGGCCGAAACTCTCCTCTTTTTTTCTCTCAAAAGGGCGTGAACCTAGGGTTCATGTGCTGTTGATTTTGCTTCAAATTCTTGGATGCTAGCACATTAAAAGAGTCAACAAAGGTGATAGGGAAACTATCCCCTTGAGTTTGGAATTCAAAGATCAAAGCTTGGAGCTAAGCCATTCATACAAAGGAGAGCTTGAAGCACTACACAAAGGTTGGGAATTTTTGTTATCTCTACATCCAATAGCCGATCAATGTAAGTGATTTTTCCGCAAACTTAGTTGATTATTCACATAATTTTATGCTTAATAGATCATTGGCATGTTCTAGTAGAACCCAACAGTAATTCCACTACATTTGCAATCTCCATGTTGATGAGCGGAAAATATATCAATATTTACCGTCTATTTTACTTAATATTTTATTTAGTTTCTCGGGTTCGATAAACGTTTTGATGTGTTTTAGTTTATTTTGCAGATAAAATAATATTGGGACACAATGAAATCATTTAGACGAAATTTGGGTCAAATCAGGGCAAAATTTGGACTTGACATATTAATTTTGGAGATTGGAAACTTGAAAGGGCGTTTTAACGAAGTGCAGTTTTGGAAATTCCAATTTTGCGCATCTGTCGTATTTGGGGCATAACATTTACTCCGATATCGGATTGAGCTGATTAAAGTTCCAGATTAAATAAGACTCAAAGATCTACAACTTTTAAAGATAAAATAATTTCGAATTCTGAAGATTTCATGCCCGAATTGATGAACCATCCAAAAGTGTGTTGTGTGTAATTATTAAAGTAATTTTCAATCATTTTCAAAGCAAAATAAATAAATAAATAAATAATAAAAATTATCAATCACCACCAAACATGATAAACAATTAGTGGAGCAATTAATGGAGCAATTAATAATGGATTTGGAGGCAAAATTTTACCTATAAATTCCAAGCCATTTCATTTGTAAATTCATACTTTCTTCTAAGGAATTCCTTAAGAATACTAAGAAGATTGTATTTTGTTTGTTAATTTACAGTTTTTAGTAATAATTTCCGCTTTCGCACTTTCTTTTATTTACTTTTCAGTTTTTACTTTCCGTAATTTACTTTTATGCACATTACTTTTCTTTCTTTAATTTTCAGTTTTTACTTTTCAGTAATGAGGAGGTAACTCCCCTTTGCTGGGGTAAAAGGTAAAACTTTTATTATTAATATTTAGATTAATCTCCCTTAATTATAATATATAAATTAGTTAAAACCTGACTTAACGAGAATATGACAATATTGGTCGGTTGGTAATTATTTAAATTGGTTTTAATCTGACTAAACTGGATACCGCCTCATTGGTCGGTTGGTAATTAATTATTAATTTGACTTAATCTGGACACCGCCTATATGGCTGGTTTGTAATTATCATGTAAAGTTAATATATTATATTAAGAGAGATATCTAAAATAGAAGTAATAAAAGTGGATCCTTTTACCTCAGCTTTTTCTTTTATTGTACTTTTACTTTATTTAATTTTCAGCAATTTACTTTCAGCATTTACTTTCAGCAATTTACTTTCAGCAATTTACTTTTCAGTAATTTACTTTCAGCATTTACTTTTCAGCATTTAATTTTCAATATTTAATTTCAGCATTTACTTTTCATCATTTACTTTTCAGCAATTACTTTTCAGCAATTTACTTTATGTCTTTTATTTTATTTAAGTTTTTACTAGCCATAGTTATGTGTCGTAACTAAGTTAGTTATCTGGGGTTGTGATGAATTATAATATCACCGGTTTATAAGGGGTTATTTTATAGTTTGGGTAATTTAAAGGTTTACTTATTAAGTCTTAAGCTTAATGCGTCTTGTTAATTGGCCACAAAGTGGCTACAGGTCTAAACCTTCTACAATGGACTTTATGGAATAATGAGATCCACAATTGATGTTGCTGCTGGAGGAGCTTTGATGGAAAAAGGAGAAGATCAAGCCTGAGACTTAATTGAAGAAATGGCCAACAACAATTCTTTATGGCCAACAGAAAGGAGCATGATCCAAAGAATTGCAGGAATTTATGAAGTTGGAGCCAACACAGCACTGATTTCCAAGCTGGATGTGATTTGCAAAAATCTGGAAACTCTTAACATGAATGTTAATGGTGGATCCACAAGTTCACCATATGGAGGAGCACCAGAACCAAACCAACTTGAAGAGACGGTGAATTATGTCAACAATTTAAACAGACATGGGAACAATCCATATTCCAACACATACAACCCAGGGTGGAGGAATCATCCCAATTTTTCATGGAGCAATAATTCAGGACAAAAGAACAATCCACCACCTGGATTACAACAGCAGAACTATCCACCACCAGGATTTGAAAAGCGGTACTGAAATCAACAAAGATGTTGGAATCAAGGCAACAATTGAAGAAGTTCAAAAGTAATAAAAGTGGATCCTTTTACCTCATCATTTTCTTTTATTGTACTTTTACTTTATCTTTTCAGCAATTTACTTTCAGTATTTACTTTTCAGTAATTTACTTTCAGCAATTTACTTTCAGCATTTACTTTTCAGTAATTTACTTTCAGCATTTACTTTTCAGCATTTAATTTTCAATATTTAATTTCAGCATTTGCTTTCCATCATTTACTTTCAGCAATTTACTTTCAGTATTTTACTTTATGTCTTTTATTTTATTTAAGTTTTTACTAGCCCTAGTTATGTGTCGTAACTAAGTTAGTTATCTGGGGTTGTGATGAATTCTAATATCACCGGTTTATAAGGGGTTATTTTATAGTTTGGGTAATTTAAAGGTTTACTTATTAAGTCTTAAGCTTAATGCGTCTTGTTAATTGGTCACTAATAAGATTGATCTGGTAAATCTAAAATAAACTTGACAAAGGAATTTTAGGTTTCAGCCTTAGACTTAATAGCCCACGATCTTCCTTGAGGATAGATAACCCTTTAATAGATTTCCTTACATGATAGACATATACCTGTCGGGCGGGGGTAGCAATAATTGGAACTTAAACTTAATGAATCCAGGTAATTTGGTTGACATAGACATATGGTTCAATTGGGTTATACTGGTTATTTGCATCTGACCATCGACAGAGGCTTTCGCATAATTTAGTGTTACAGGTTAGTAAACCGATATATTACACAAAAATGAAATAACCACTTCATCTTTAAAATGATATTGAAAGATTCACAACCCTAGATAGTTTCCTAATATTGAATTTTCTTAAACCTACTTTCGCGTAATTTTATTTACTTATTTTTAAATTCAAAATCATCACCATTTCAAATCAATCAATCAACCTCTTAGATACTTGTAATCATTTGACCTCATAAAATTAATAGATTAGGTATTAAGTCCTCGTGTGATCGGTACTTTTTATACTACTTGAACGATACGTGCGTTTGCGTTATACACATGTGATTACGCATCGGTCAAGTTTTTGGCGTCGTTGCTGAGGTCTTATTTATCTTTCACTATTAGTTTTGGGGTTAGATACCTTTACTTATATCTAATTTCTTTTTACTTATTATTTTTTTTGTTTTCTTGTGTTTCAGGTTCTTAGAAACTACATGAGACGAACCAGAAGCTTTGAACTCCGACCGCTCGACCCAGAAATTGAAAGAACCATTAGACAGTTGAGAAGGGAAAGACGTGAAGACCAAGAAGCTTTAGTCAACATGGACCTGAACCTTTGGAAGTTGCACCACCAATACCCATTCGAGACAGAACCGTTCCGGTGGTCGACGACTTCATTTCCTGTATTGTACTTCCTCATTTACCAGCAAATGCATGTGACATCAAAACATGCATCTAGATGATTCAGCAGTCAGTACAGTTTTAGGGAAATGCAACTGCAGATCCTAATGCCCACATCAGCAACTTCCTGGAAGTTTGGGTACTTTCAATTACAATCGAGCAGCTGAAGAAGCAATGAGACTGCAGGTTTTTCCATATTCTTTGAAAGACATAGCTAAAGCTTGGCTACATTCGTTACCAGCAGGTTCCATCATAACTTGGAACACTCTAGCCACCAAATTCCTTGCAAATTACTTTCCACCAGCCAGAACTGCAAAGTTGAGGAATGACATCACATCCTTCGTGGCAACAAGATTCAGAATCCTTTGCGAAGCTTGGGAAAGATTCAAAGATTTACTCCGGAAATGTCCTCATCATGAGATTGCAAAGTGGCTACAAGTCCAAACTTTCTACAATGGACTTTCTGGAATAATGAGAACCACAATTGATGTTGCGTTGGAGGAGCTTTGATGGAAAAAAGAGAAGATCAAGCCTGGGACTTAATTGAAGAAATAGCCAACAACAATTCTTTATGGCCAACAGAAAGGAGCATGATCCAAAGAATTGCAGGAATTTATGAAGTTGGAGCCAACACAACACTGAATTCCAAGCTGGATGTGATTTGCAAAAATCTGGAAACTCTTAACATGAAAGTTAATGGTGGATCCACAAGTTCACCATATGGAGGAGCACCAGAACCAAACCAACTTGAAGAGACGGTGAATTATGTCAACAATTTAAACAGACAGGGGAACAATCCATATTCCAACACCTACAACCCATGGTGGAGGAATCATCCCAATTTTTCATGGAGCAACAATTCAGGAAAATAGAACAATCCACCACCTGGATTCCAACAGCAGAACTATCCACCACCAGGATTTGAAAAGCGGTACTGAAATCAACAAAGATGTTGGAATCAAGGCAAAAAGTGAAGAAGTTCCAAAAGATGCAGTTCCAAAGATGGAGGAAAAAGAAGCAAAGGAAAAAGGAAAAGATCAGATCACTCCACCTCCACTTTTTCCACAGCGACTTCAGAAAAACAAATTGGAAAAGCAGTTTGCTTGATTCCTGGAGGTG
This sequence comes from Zanthoxylum bungeanum, assembly GCA_019454045.1. Taxonomy (NCBI): domain Eukaryota; kingdom Viridiplantae; phylum Streptophyta; class Magnoliopsida; order Sapindales; family Rutaceae; genus Zanthoxylum; species Zanthoxylum bungeanum. The sequence continues at coordinate 20,855 of SKCR01034542.1, forward strand.
TTCAAAAAGTTGCACATCAACATTCCATTTGCAGAAGCCTTGGAAGAAATGCCTAGCTATGTAAAATTCATGAAAGACATTCTTTCACGAAAATGGAGATTAGGAGATTACGAGACAGTAGTATTGACAGAAGAATACAATGCCATCATTCAGAGGAAACGTCCCCCAAAGTTGAAAGATCCTGGCAGTTTCACTGTCCCATGCACCATTGGAGAACACTATATCGGTAAGGCTTTATGTGACTTAGGTGTAAGTGTTAATTTGATGCCTTTTTCTATTTACAGGAAACTGCAAATTGGAAGAAGCCAATGCCTACCTCAGTCTCACTTACAACTTGCTGATCGAACACTCGCTTTCCAAGAGTGTCGTTGAAGATGTGCTGGTCAAAGTCGAACAAACTCATTCTTCAGCAGATTTCATTATCATTGACATGGAATAAGAACAAGATGTATCTATCATCTTGGAAGACATTCTTGGCGACAGGACGAACTCTGTGATTGTGTACAAAAAAAGGAGAACTGACCATGAAAGTCAAGACCAAGAATTTCCTTCAATGTTTTCAAAGCCATGAAAACCTGAGCGATGAAAATGAAGAAGAAGAATGTTTCAGAATTGATGTTGTTGATAGTATCGTTCAGGATACTGATACAAACTCTCACGGACAAACTGAAGCTTGCATCACCAACATGACTGACAACGAGCTAGATGTGAATCCTAGAATGTATCAACTACCTTGACAAACCATTCCGATCAAAGCGACACCACAAGTGGAAAGTCTGGAACTCCAAAGAAAGATCGAATCAAGCCTTCAATTGAAGAACCACCACAGTTGGAACTGAAGTTACTTCTGAGCCATCTCAGGTATGCATTTCTTGGAAACTCTTCTGAATTACCTGTTATTATTTCTTCTTCACTAACATTGGAGCAGGAAGAAAAGTTGCTGAGAGTATTACGAGAGCACAAAAAAGCCATTGGCTGGACTATAGCAGACATTCGAGGCATTAGTCCATCATTTTGCATGCACAAGATTCTGATGAATGATGAGTACAAACCCACAGTGGAGCATCAACGGAGACTCAATCCAATCATGAAAGAGGTCGTAAAGAAAGAAATCATCAAATGGTTGGATGCTGGCATCATTTACCCCATCTCAGATAGTACTTGGGTGAGTCCTATGCATTGTGTGCCGAAGAAAGGAGGAATCACTGTGGTTACCAATGAAAAGAACGAGCTAATACCAACCAGAACGGTGACTAGAGGGAGAGTATGCATGGACTACTGAAAAATGAACAAGTAACACGGAATGACCATTTTCCGCTACCATTAATTGATCAGATGTTGGACAACTGGCGGGAAATGAGTTCTATTGTTTTCTGGACGGATATTCAGGGTACAATCAGATTGCCATCGCACCAGAAGATCAGGAGAAAACTACATTTACATGTCCCTATGGTACTTTTGCTTTCCGTAGGATGCCATTTGGATTATGTAATGCTCCTGCCACATTCAGCGTTGCATGATGGCCATATTCTCAGACATGCTGGAGCAGAGTATGGAGGTTTTAATGGATGACTTCTCTGTGTTTGTAGACTATTTTGACCACTGCTTGCAAAATTTGGAACAGGTGTTACAAAGGTGCGAAGATACAAACCTGGTACTCAATTGGGAGAAATACCACTTCATGGTGCATGAAGGCATTGTTCTTGGACACCGGATCTCACAAAAGGGAATCGAGGTAGATAAAGCAAAGATTGAAACAATTGAAAAATTACCTCCATCGACATCAGTAAAAGGGATTCGGAGTTTTCTCGGACATGCAGGTTTTTACATGAGATTTATCAAAGACTTTTCCAAGATTGCTAAACTTCTGTGCAATCTTCTGGAGAAGGATGTGCCTTTCAACTTCACCAAAGAATTCCAGGAAGCTTTTGAGATATTAAAACAAAAGCTGATTTCTGCCCCCATCATTGTAGCACCAGGCTGGACCCTTCCATTTGAAGTGATGTGTGATGCTAGTGATTTTGCTGTAGGTGCAGTTTTGGGACAACGTAAAGCAAAGATTTTCCACACCATTTACTACTCCAGCAGAACTCTGAATGAATCTCAACTCAACTACACAACCACTGAAAATGAGTTGCTCGCAGTTGTGTACGCTTTTGACAAATTCTGCTCCTATCTGCTGGGTCTCAAAGTGGTGGTCTACACAGAACATTCAACAATCAAATATTTGATCACGAAGAAAGATGCCAAACCCAGATTGATCCATTGGATACTTCTTCTGCAAGAATTTGAAGTGGAGATCAGAGACAGGAAAGAGACAGAAAACCAAGTGGCAGATCATCTATCGAGGCTCGAGAATGGAGAAACAGCTGGCAAAGATCTGTCAATCAAAGAAACTTTTCCAGATGAACAGCTATTTGCCATGAAACAGCAAGATGCCCCTTGGTATGCTGACTATGTCAACTATATTGTGTCAGGAAAATGGCCGTTGGAATGGACAACTCAGCAACGAAAGAAGTTCTTCAAAGAATTCAAGCATTATGTCTGGGATGAGCCGTATCTGTTCAAACGATGTGCTGATCAATTACTGAGGCGTTGTGTTCCATAAGAGGAAGTCACCATTGTTTTGCAGCACTGTCATTCATCACTATATGGCGGACACTTCAGCGGAAATAAAACTGCAGCCAAAGTCCTACAATCAGGTTTATTCTGGCCCACTCTTTTTAAAGATGCTTATATTTTTGCTCTTCAATGTGACAGGTGCCAGAAAACGGGGAATATTTCAAGGAGAAATGAAGGACCGGTGCGAAACATTCTAGAAGTGGAGATATTTTCGATGTGTGGGGGTGTTAGAAAATTAGGACCCATAACGTCACTATTGTAAAAGACATTGTGGTTTTTATACAAATTAATTATGTAGCAATGAAAATTGCATTTTATCATTTTGTAATTTGATTACTTAAATATATAAATGATAAAAGTCCTTATGATTAGTTCCGGATTATAAGATATGAGACAGTATCAATCCATAACGGTTAATCATTAAATATCCATAGTCGTAGTATTATCGAGACTGGACATCGATAATGCGGAATAGACTAGTATGCACTTGTGCGTGTTATGGAAGCGTACGACATAATTCTCATATATTTAAGTATTGGATACTTATGCAAGTGTGATAGGAGGTTGTGTTTATCGATGGTACAAAAACAACTTCATTCTGGATAGACCCCGCGGAATCCCATTGGTAGTATGACTATGTGTCTATGGGAATCTGCATCAGGGTAGGTGTATTTGGTCTTAACCTGAGACTTGCATCGCTAGTACTTGCGACAATCAATACGCTTTGGTTTTGGTCGTCCAGGACTTTAACAGGTTCTGTGTATGCCTCTTCTGGGTTTATTGAGAATCGTAGTGTATTGGGTGTGATGTCAAGATGGAAGTATCACTTCAGTCATATGGAGATGATGATCACGCAGGGATACAGAACTGGTACTCTAAATGGTTGCAACCATCGGGATAATATGACAAGGTCATGATTATCCGATTAAAGAGACTAGTTGCTAGTAATCCGATATATGCTTCGTACGAGGCAGACACTATTCCAGCCCCAGGCCTAACATATGACATCCGATACTGGATTGCAATACGTAATACTACATATACTACGCCTGATATAAATTATATATTCCATTAAGAATATTTCTGGAGAATTGGGTAGGCACGGTGCTTAGCTAGAAGCCAACCATGTCTCGTAAATCGGTAAAAATGTAGTACAAGGTACGTATGTGTTCGGATAGTCCGACGATCGGATTTACTGCCAACATATCCAGGGATCTATTGGGTCGCTTTCCGAAGATTCACCGATGACGTATGATTCGAGCATAATTAATCTGGGATTAATTACGGAGAGATTTTATCTAGGATAAAATACTATTTGAAGAGAGAGAACGATTAATTTGGAATTAATTGATAAAATAATATATTTGATATATTAAACGAAATTAGATTTCGACGCGGAATTAAAATTTGATTTTAATTCGGGCTAACGAATTAATTTAGAATTAATTCGCGAGCGACGTGAATAGTAATTTTGCTTGGCATAATTATTTAATTAAATTTGACTTGAATAGTAATTTTGCTTGGCATAATTATTTAATTAAATTTGATTTAATTACGTCGCAACGGAAAATTCGTTAATTCGGAATTTGCGAACCCGAGCCCCAGGAGTGTTTGCGGGCCCACTCACATTTTGCATCAAGTGGGGCCCACAAGTCACATCATGTCACATCACTTGTCATCCTTTTACCTTTTTGGTGATAGTTTTAGGTGATGGAATGATGGTGGAGTGCTTAAGACTCAAACTTGATGGCTTGTGTAAGACTTTTACCAAAACTTTGGTAAATCATTTTATTTGATTTTTGAAATCAAATTTAACAAGTCAACACACATCTCATCTCTCTATTCACGCCATTTTCAAGCAAAAAAACTCTCTCCATTTTTCTTTATTGTCGTGAGTTGCAAATAGGATTATGAAGATTTGTTGCAAATTTTCTAAGGCTAGCACCAACAAGGAATCATTCAAAGGTGATAGGGAAACCAATCTAAGAGCTTGGAATCCTCTCAAAGCTTGGAGCTTGTTCATCTTCAAAAAATTGGGACCTTGGCCGAAATCTTGGAGGGCTTCTACAAGGAGAAAATTTTGTTATCAACACTTCCATAATCCGCTCATTGTAAGTATGATTTTGCCATACTTCTTTAATGTATTCACATTGTTTTATTCTTGAATGATCTTGGGACAACTTTAGAAACCAACATGGGGTATAGATTTCATGGGACCCTTTGTTCCATCATTCAGAAACATGTACATCATGGTTGCTGAGACTACGTCTCCAAATGGGTTGAAGCAATTGCATACCATCCAATGATTCAAAACTGGTGATCAAATTCCTGAAAAAGAATATTTTCACTCGGTTCGGAACACCTCGGGCAATTATCAGTGATGGTGGCACACATTTCTGCAACAGATACTTTTATGCACTCCTATCCAAATACGGAGTTACTCACAAAGTTGCCACTGGTTATCATCCACAGTCAAATGGACAAGTTGAAGTTTCAAACAGGGAAATCAAAAGAATCTTGGAGAGAACTGTTGGATCAACAATGAGAGACTGGTCAACAAAACTGGATGACGCATTATGGGCCTTTCAGACAGCTTACAAGACACCCATTGATATGTCCCCATATCGATTGGTGTTCGGGAAAGCGTGACATCTGCCAGTTGAGCTTGAACACAATGCGTACTGGGCACTGAAGAAGTTGAATCTTGATCCACAAGCTGCAGGAGAGAAAAGACTCCACCAACTCAACGAATTGTAGGAGTTTCGTCTACAGGCTTATGAGAATGCCAGATTGTACAAAGAAAAGACCAAGAAATGGCATGATCGAAAAATAGTGCACAGACAGTTGGAACCAAGGCAACAAGTGTTGTTCTATAATTCACGGTTGAAACTTTTCCCTGCAAAGTTGAAATCAAGGTGGTCAGGTCCATTTGTGATCACTCAGGTTTTACCATATGCAGCTGTTGAGTTACTGGATCCCAACACCAATGAAACATTCAAGGTTAACAGTCAGCGTGTCAAGCACTACTGGGGAGAATCATTTAAGCGACAAAAAGAAAGTGTCACACTTTCAGATCCAGCCTAACGTTCGAGAAGTCACGTCTAGCTGACGACTTTAAACTTAGCGCTAGTAGGGAGGCAACCCATGCAATTTGTGTATATATTATGATTTGGTGTGATTTAATTTGGTGTGTTAGTTTTTTCAGATTAAGACATTTCAGGATGGAAGAAATTCTCGAAAATCTTCACAAGCAATTTCCTTCTCTCCCTCAAAACTCTCTGATGAAAGTCTACAAAGCTCGCTTGGAACGGATGAGACTACTGATGATCCACGATATTCCTAATGACATTCGTTGGGTAATCGAAGCACGGGTCCGATTAACAGGTGAGTATTCTGATTCCTGTAATTCTTATTTGCCTGGATTTGGAAGAAGCACCTATGCAAAGAAACATAGAGCTAAACAAATGGGTATTTGTTACAAATGTGCACGCTGGAATTGCAATACTCGTTGTCATTCTTTAGGAATGGTGTCTGATAATCGCGAAGACAAAATTAAATTCATTAGGGATGGCTTGAGTAATGAGTCTTTAGATGATATATTTTCGACTCTTGAGACACATCCCAGTGGATATGTTCATATAGCCATTCACAAATTACATACACAATTCCAAAAAGAAAGACAACAGTTAAATCTCAGGAATCTGACTCAAAAAAGACCATGTTTCCCAATTTATAAGAAAATTGGATGGGAAGCTTGTCCCTGACGCATATACGTCATTCAAGCCGCTACATTTCTTGTACATATTATATCTCTTTGTCTTTTCCTAATAATTGTAATTTGTTTTTTGTTGTTTTTTTTATTTTCTCCGACAAGATCCAGACCTTTTTTACTATCACGATTTATTTTACTATTTTGCTACTAATCGTCCTTGGAAGATACTTGTACTATTATTACTCACCATTTTCAGGTTTATAAATTCAACTCATCATTGCACTTTTGAAGACTTCCAGAGTAAAACATGGAAGCCACTTCAAGAAGACGAGTTGAAAACATCTGTGTGTTTTGCGGTACTAGTGTTGGAGTTAAACTACAATACGTAGAGGTAGCACATGAATTGGGTCGAGTCTTAGCTGCAAGGAATATGCACTTAGTATATGGCGGAGGCAATCTTGGACTAATGGGGATCGTTTCAATGGCTGTACAGGAAGGAGGCAGTCAAGTTTTGGGAATCATCCCAAAACCCTTGGCGGAGGCAAATCTTATTGGACCATCAAACAGAGAAGAACTAATCTTGCTAGGTATGTCTGAACGACTGGTAGAAATGATTAACCGTGCTGATGCTTTTATTGCTTTGCCAGGTGGCTTGGGTACATTGGAGGAAATTTTTACAGTGTTATCTTGGGCGAACCTGAACATACACCAGAAATCGCTTGGACTGTACAACGTTGAAGGATTTTATGATTTTCTTTGTGTGTTTCTTGATGATGCCCGGAGAAATGGGTTCGTGTCAAAACCTTTAAAAGAACTCATTTTCACTGCCAGAACTGCTCCGGATCTAATTGACCAAATCTTAGCCTATGAACCACAAATTGTCCCTATCCTTTCAAAGATAAATTGGTCCGAGGATGATCGTGGTAAGAGGCGTAGGATTAATCTGGATCTTAACCTTTAATTTTTCGTGTAGAATTTCAGCTAACCAGGTACCATCTTCTAAACTCTTCTTCTACTTTTTAAGACATTGGGGACAATGTCTCATTTAGGTTTGGGGGAGGGAATTAGTTGATTAGTATATTATTTTTAGTCGTGTGTTGTTTTTATTTTTAGTCCAAAATTTCGAAAAATACAAAAAAATTGAATTTTTTTCAAATATTACAAAAATATTTTGCGTTTTGTTTTTATTTTGACTAAAAAGGTGAAATTGGTGAGAAGAGATAGCTGAGTTAGGAGTTTTCACTCCTGAGACGTATCTCAAACCTAATTCGGAACAAGTTAATTTTGTTTATTTCCTTTGAATTATTAATTTGTTAATTCTCCATAAAATGAATAAAAGGATCTTCATATACTCAGTTGACAAGTATTATCAGCATACATGGTAACATAAAAACTGAGCTGTAATTGAAAAGTTTGAAATATTCAGTGCTCTAGTTTAATTGGAGGAAGCATCTATAAAAAGCGATGGAGTAAAAAAAAAAAAACCTCTGAGGTCCGAGTTATTAAGTCTGTAAGGGTGTTTTAACACCTAGTGCTCTAAGCCAACTGGTTTGGGAGTCACTGGCCCAAAGCTCGCTACATGGATCCAGGATGTTGCAAAAAAATATATATTTGAAGTCTGAGTAATTAAGTCCGTAGGGGAGTCTGTTGGTTTCTATAATTAGTCCCAAAGAAAGATTAAGCCATAGAAATACAAGTAACATACATGCAAAGCTTGAAGGATGGCGGAAACATACTTACAAAGCTTTGTGACGAAAATGGTGAAGAGGATCCTTGAGCCTCCAAGGTAGAAGTTTCGGCCAAGCAAGAAGATGAAGAGAAGCTGCGAATCTTCAAGTGTTCCAAGCTCCAAGGTGGTTTCCCTATCACCTCTTTTGATCCTTGCTTGTGCTAGCAAAAATGGAGAATGAAAAACAATTTTCTGCCTTGGTTGGAAGCTCACGGCGTGAGCAAAGGAAGAAGGAGAGGAGTGTTAGCCTTTTTGGTTTTCTTTTCCCTTTTATTACCAAAAACGTGAGGGGAGAGGAAATCAAGCAAGTAAAATAATGATATCAAATACCAAAATGAATTTTTTAATCAAAAAAACCCTTCAAAAACCGTGAAAGGTTTTCCCTCCAAAATAAAATTCATCATTTGCCATCATTACATACTTTGAGATTAGAGACAATGTATCATCCCTTAAAGGTGACTAGATACATCCAACATCTATTCGTATCAAGTAATGAGATATCGCGATGCGATTTGCGGATACCACTCGATTCAAAATACGAATGTGTCCGCAAACACTTTCGGGCTCGGTTTCGCTAATTCCGAATTAAAGAATTTCCGTCGCGACGTGAATAATAATAAAATTACGCCTTGCGAAATTACTATTCAGTTCGCTAATGAATTAATTCTAAATTAATTCGTTTGCCCGAATTAAAATCCAATTTTAATTTCGCGTCGAAATCTAATTTCGTTTAATAATATATCGAATATTATTTTATCGATTAATTCCAAATTAATCGATCTCTCTCTCTCTCCTAATAAGGCATTTTATCCAAGATAAAGTTTCTCCGTTATTAATCCAAGATTAATAAAGTTCGAATCAAACATCATAGGTGAATCTTCAGGAAGCGACCGAAGAAGATCTCCGGATATGTTGGCAGTAAATACGGTCGTTGGATAATCCAAACACGTACGTACCTCGTACTACGTTTTTACCGATTTACAAGACAAGGTTGGCTTCTAGCAAAGCGCCATGCCTACCCAATTCTCCAGAAATATTCTTACTGGAATATTAGATCTATATCAAGCGTAGTATACCGTAGTATCGCGTACATCGATCCAGTATCGAACGATCACATGTTAGGCCTGGGGCTGGAAGTGTGTCTGCCCCGTACGAAACATATATCGGACATCAAACAACTAGTCTCTTTAAATCGGACAATCCTGACCTGGTCATATTGTCCCGACGGTTGCAACCTTTTATAGAGTACTAGTTCTGTGTCCTGCGCGATCATCAACTCCATATGTCTGAAGTGATACTTCCATCTTGACATCACACCCAGTACACTACGATTCCTGATAAACCCAGAAGTGGTGTGAACACAGAACCGGTTAAAGCCCCAACCACCAAAACCAAAGTTTACCGATTGTCGCAAGTACTAGCGATGCAAGTCTCAGGTTAAGACCATATACACCTACCCTGATGCGGCCTCCCATAGACACGCAGACATACTACCAATGGGATTCCGCGGGGTCTATCCAGAGCGAAGCTGTTTTCGTACCATCGGTAAAACACAACCTCCTATCGCACTTGCATAAGTATCCTATACTTAAATATATGAGAACTATGCCGTTGTGCCCTCACAACATGCACAAATGCAATACTAGTCTATTCCGCATTATCGATGTCCGATCTCGATAATACTCCGACTAGGGATATTTAATGATTAAACCTTTATGTATTGATACTGTCTCATATCATCTCAATACGGAACTAATCATATGGACTTTTGCCATTTATATGTCAAAGTAAATAAATTACAAAACGGCAAAAGGCAATTCTATTATTACATAGTTAATTTTGTACAATAATACAATATCATTTACAAAACAGTGACGCTATGGGTCATAATGTCTAACAATCTCCCACTTGGCCTATAGCCAGTCACTCAAGCATCTAATACCTGAACTATGTATATGTCGTTCAAACACATGCGGATAAACAGCCTTCGTCAGCGGATCTGCAATGTTGTTATCTGATGCGACCTTCTCGATCTTTACATCGCCACGATGTATAATTTCCCGAATCAGATGGTAACGCCGAAGAACATGCTTGGATCGTTGATGAGACCTTGGTTCCTTAGCTTGTGCTATAGCCCCGTTATTGTCACAATACAATGGAACGGGCTCAGCTGCTAATGGAACTACTCCTAATCCGATTAGGAACTTTCGGATCCAAACTGCCTCCTTTGCTGCTTCCGACGCAGCAATGTACTCCGCTTCAGTTGTTGAATCGGCAACAGTATCTTGCTTGGAAGATTTCCAGCTCACCGCCCCGTTATTCAAACAAAAAATGTACCCGGATTGCGACTTGAAGTCGTCCTTGTCGGTTTGGAAACTTGCATCGGCATACCCAGATACCACAAGTTCTCATTCTCCGTAAATTAAGAAAGCATCCTTAGTTCGTCTAAGATACTTAAGGATATTCTTAACTGCCATCCAGTGACCTTCACCTGGATCGGCCTGATAGCGACTGCACATGCTCAAAGCATATGACACATCAGGTCGTGTACATATCATGGCATACATGATCGATCCGACTGCCGAGGCGAACGGTATCCGACTCATGTTATCTCTCTCTTCTTGTGTCTTAGGACACATGTCCTTAGATAGAGATATACCACGTAACATTGGCATCAATCCCTTCTTGGATTGATCCATGCTGAATCGCTTCAACACTTTGTCAATATATGTACTCTGGGAGAGTCCAAGCAGCTTTCTAGATCTATCCCGGTAGATCTTTATTCCCAGAATAAAGGCTGCTTCTCCCAGATCTTTCATGGAGAATTTTAATGAAAGCCAAGCTTTCACCGACGTTAGCATGGGAATGTCATTGCCTATAAGCAATACATCGTCGACATAAAGGACAATAAAAGTCAGTGCTCTCCCACTAACCTTCTTGTATACACAAGGGTCATCTTCGTTTCGCACGAAATTATATTCTTTTATGATTTCATCAAAACGCTGATTCCATGATCGTGATGCTTGCTTCAATCCATAAATGGATCGATTTAACTTACAAACCTTGTTTGCAAGTCTAGGTACGATAAAACCGTCAGGCTGTTGCATATAAACATCCTCCAAAAGGTTTCCGTTAAGGAAAGCGGTTTTAACGTCCATCTGCCATATCTCGTAATCGAAATATGCAGCTATTGCAAGCATTATCCGAATGGATTTAATCATGGCAACGGGTGAGAAAGTTTCGTCATAATCAACACCATATTGTTGACGATACCCCTTTGCTACAAGCCTAGCTTTGTATGTTTGCACGTTGCCATCCATGTCGGTCTTCTTCTTGAAGATCCATCTGCATCCAATAGGTTTTACACCTTCTGGTGCATCAACCAGTGTCCAAACTTGGTTGGCATACATGGAATCCATCTCGGACTTCATGGCTTCTTGCCATAAAGCGGAATCAATATCCTGTATTGCTTCCTCATACGTAGACGGTTCATTATCCTCAATAAGATTAATATCCACATGAGGCGAGATCAGGTACCCATACCTCTCAGGTACTGTCCTGACTCTCTCCGACCTACGCGGTCCTTGTGTATATGAAGATTGTGGTACAGACTCATCCTGGATGGTCTGTTCATGTTCCGTCATTGATTCATTGCCAGGAACAGTATCACTACGATTTTCATCAAGTTCTACTTTCCTCCCACTTACCACTGCATCTAGGAATTCCTTTTCAAGGAAAAATGCATGTAGAGCAACAAATACTTTGTTCTCTTGTGGGTGATAGAAGTAATATCCTTTGGTTTCCTTAGGATATCCCACGAAAAGGCATTTATCTGATTTGGGTTCTAGTTTGGTACCTTCCAAACGTTTAACATATGCCCAGCATCCCCAAATCTTCAGGAAAGAGAAACCTGGTTTCCTCCCTGTCCATATCTCATATGGAGTCTGTTCAACAGACTTTGACGGAACCTTATTCAAAATAAGTACTGCACTGTTAAAGCGTATCCCCATAAGGATATAGGTAGCTCAGTGCGACTCATCATCGACCTTACCATGTCTAACAAGGTACAGTTTCTCCGTTCAGAGACACCGTTTAATTGCGGTGTTCCATGAGGAGTCCACTGTGAAAGAATACCATTTTCTTTCAAGTAATCTTGAAACTCATAACTTAAGTATTCGCCACCACGGTCCGACCGCAATGTTTTAATACTCTTGCCTGTTTGTTTTTCTACTTCGTGTCGAAACTCTTTGAATTTTCAAAAGTTTCCGACTTGTGTCTCATTAGATACACATAACCATAACGAGATGCATCATCCGTAAAGGTTACGAAGTAATGATATCCACCTCTAGCCTGGCTAGACATGGGCCCACATACGTCGATATGAACGAGGGCTAACAGTTCTGTGGCACGTTCACCTTTACCACTAAAAGGTGATTTAGGCATTTTGCCTAAAAGACAAGATTCGCAGACATCATATGAATTAAGATCAAATCCGTCCAAGTACCCACTCTTGGAAAGTGTGGATATGCGAGTCTTGTTAATGTGTCCTAGACGACAATGCCACATGTAAGCTTCATCTTTTAGATTACTCTTTTGAGCCTTTTGTTTGTTATTTTATGTTTAGGAGATTCATTTATATTCAAAATATAAAGGCCATTGTTGCAACAGCAGTGCAAATTTCTGCATCATTTTTATATAAATAACACCCAGTGTTTCTAAATACAAAAGTGTACCCATGCTGGGTTAACAAAGATACAGATATAATATTCCTAGTCAAACTAGGTATATAATAACAGTTCAAAAGTTTAAGCATATGCCCCGAGGGCAATTCCAAAACAAAAGTCCCTACAGCCAAAACAGCAACTGGAGTTCCGTTTCCGACTCGTAGGTCAATCTCCCCTGAAGTCAGCATCCTGCTATTCTGCAGATCCTGCAAATCAGTACATATATGAGCAGCACAACCAGAATCAAAAATCCAATTTTTAAAACTAGAAGTAGTCATATTTATCTCAATAACAAACATACCAGAGGCTAGTGCCTTGCCTGCCTTGATATCCTCCTTGTGTCCCTTGCCCATTCGGCAGTCACGTTTCCAGTGACCCTTCTTGCCGCAGTTGAGGCAGACATCTTGAGACTTGTCCCTTGGCTTCCCAGAAGCTTTTGTCAACTTGCCTTTACCCTTTTTCTTATGTTTCTTCTTCCTCACCCCTCCAGTAGCTTTGGGCCAGCCTTTGGCCTCTGAGAGGTCGATGCAAAGTGCGCCTCGCGCTTGCCCCCTTTTTGGAGTTCTTTTTCAGACTCCTTCAAAATGGATAACAACTCTCCAAGAGTGTCATCGTATCCATCAACTTGTAGTTGATTATGATTTGTTTCCAAGTATCAGGAAGTGACTGCAAGATCATATCTATGGTCAGCTCAGCCTCCAAGACTATTCCCATATTGGCCAACTCATCAATATCGGCGATCATTTGAGCCCCGTGGGCCTCAACTGATGCGCCTTCAGTCATTCGGGCGCGGAAGAGTTTCTTCACCAACTCATATCTCTCCATCCGCTTATTGGAACGGTGGAGATCTCGCAGTCTAGCCATCATATTATAAGGATCCAAGTCCCTATTTGGCGACGAAAATGCTGCTGAGTCATCGAAGCTAACATAATAGCCTGAGCTGTGTCACAATCACTGCTGTGAGTTTTCCATAACTCCAGCTCAAGTGGGTCAGTGGGCTTAGGCGGGAGAGGTGTTTGTATAGTGTACAACATCCTCTCAGCCCCAAGGACTATCCTTAGGTTCATTTCCCAATCAGCGAAGTTTGTGCCCTTAAAGACATTGTCACCCATGATGATGTCCCGGACACTTACTTGCTTGTCATCTCAACTACGATAGTCCAACTATCTAGTTAACGATAAAATGGGTACAGTCTAACTGTTACAGAAAAAATAACAATGAATTAGTCCAACTAATTTTAATTAATTAAACGAAATAATTTGTAAGACGCGTAAGGCTAAGTATCTGAACGAAATTGAAATTCAATACTAGCCTCCCACTATTTTTATCAAGTCTCTAACCCTCTGTTGAGAACTCGGGAAATCCTATTTCCTAGTGGGCTAGGATCCCGTTAAATAACACACAACCTTGACTTTGGCCAACAAGCGTGCTGCTATTCAACGGTAGATCTCACTAGATCACAGATCAATTGGATCCAATCCAATTCCTAGATCCGGTCAGGTGGACATCCAAGTCCTAAACATATTGCATATGCCAATGTATCTAATACATTTTCTAACCATATCCTCCGAATCATCTAGGCCTTGGCTTTGGCACAACAAACCTAATGATTCCAGTTAAGCGGGACCCATTGACAAGGATAGTTTCGTAATCAATGTCGTTGGACAAGAAGTGATCTTGACTTTGGCCAACAAATCACAACTTGGACAAGACACCGATGTGGAACAAAACTCTCATGATTCAAGTACATCCTAATTGACAAGGTCTTGACTTTGGCCAACAAACCAATGCCAATTGGATCTTGAACAAGAATCATTCAATGGAAGGATAATCGCTTAATATAGATTGAGGGATTTTTGCGTATTGGCAACCAATTTATTATCTTTGTTAGGTCTCATCACATACACCCTTAAGCATGCTTCTAAAACATCATAAGCGCGTAAAGTAAATTAATAGTGATATGCGGATGGATATATAACACAACTTGTTCCTAGAACAATCACTCCCTTTCCTCTCCCGCTAGCACTATTCTACTTCTACCCAATTACATAATACAAAAGAGAAACCTCATTTGCATTGAGGGGAATCAGGTGAGAAGAGAATATAAAGAGATAAAAGAGATAAGGCTGGACACGCAGGTCCAATTTATAAATTCTAAATTTACAATAATTTCTAAAATTACCCTTTCCCTTCTAATATCCATCCGATATACACTATTCATTCATCACATACATATATATTCAATCAAGACATGCTATACAACCAATCTAATCCAATTAATTAGTCTTTGTTAAAGTGATCATCCAATGTTCAAACAATGGTTTTGATTTTGCGCGAGTCCAACTCGTTTGAGAATAAGTACATAAGGTACGAATTCGCGAATTATATCAAACTACTAATTAAATCTAATTTAATTCGTATTCAATACTAATTCAATTATTTAATTCCAAATTAAATGTTTACACTTTTAATGTGCTTTAAAGACTTAGATTCTAAATCTAATCTAATTGGGTCTCAAATCCCAACTAACATCCAATGTTTGTTTAATTAAAGTCCGATGGGCTTTCAATTGATTTATTAAGGCTTGGGCTTTGGTAAATGTGGGTCAAACCCAATTACCAAGCCCAAATAAGGAATCACCCTTAAATACCACAAAATCAATTTCAAGCCCATAAGGCCCAATTAAACTTTAAAGCCCATTATACTATATTTGGACTTAATGGAGTGATTTAGGCCCAATTGGATCCAATCTTTTGGCCCAATCTACTTGGCCCAACCAAGCCCATTATGCCAAATATAATATTACAAGCCCAATTTTACAATTAAGCCCATTAATTTAAATTTCAATATTCCAAATTTTAAATTCAATTAATTAAAGTGTAAAACCAAGATTAATACATTAAATCAAATATTCAAAATACCAATTTAATTTATTAATCATCTATTGTTCAAAACATATGTCCAACAAAAAATCAAGTCCATTTTCATGTCCATGTGTATTCGGCCAAATGAGAATTTTTGTGTCGATTGTTTTTCAATCCGATGAATCACTAATCTACGTCCCGTATACGTTTTAAGTCATCCAATGATCTAGTACACAAAAAATTCCAACACATCCAATGGTAATACCCATTCGGCCAAGGCTAAATTTTTGGGGAAAAATCATCCATGCATTTTTCTCAAAATTGATTCCATATAATAAACATTTAAGCACACTCAAATCATCCAATGAACTTGTGCATGCAAAAAATCAACTTAATGGAAGTACCTCACATTCGGCTAAAACAACATTTTGGGAAAAATCATCCAATGCATTTTTCTCAAAATTGATCATGTATTATATCATATATATACACATGTAATCATGCTTAAGTCATCAAATAAGCTTGTGCATGAAAAATTTCAAATCAATGGAAGCACCTCCACATTCGGCCAAGACAACCACTTTGGGGAAAAATCATCCAATGCATTTTTCTTAAAATTGATCATGTAATATATCATATATCATACATATAAGCATACTTTAGCATCCAATTTAACAAGAACATGCTTCAATCAATTTTCCCCAAATTAACCCTAATGTATTTCATGCTTAAACATGGCTCAATGATACCATTGTTGGTTTCTATAATTAGTCCCAAAGAAAGATTAAGCCATAGAAATACAAGTAACATACATGCAAAGCTTGAAGGATGGCGGAAACATACTTACAAAGCTTTGTGACGAAAATGGTGAAGAGGATCCTTGAGCCTCCAAGGTAGAAGTTTCGGCCAAGCAAGAAGATGAAGAGAAGCTGCGAATCTTCAAGTGTTCCAAGCTCCAAGGTTGGTTTCCCTATCACCTCTTTTGATCCTTGCTTGTGCTAGCAAAAATGGAGAATGAAAAACAATTTTCTGCCTTTGGTTGGAAGCTCACGGCGTGAGCAAAGGAAGAAGGAGAGGAGTGTTAGCCTTTTTGGTTTTCTTTTTCCCTTTTTTACCAAAAACGTGTGAGGGAGAGGAAAATCAAAAGCAAGTAAAATAATGATATCAAATACCAAAATGAATTTTTTAATCAAAAAAAAACCCTTCAAAAACCGTGAAAGGTTTTCCCTCCAAAATAAAATCATCATTTGCCATCATTACATTATTGAGATTAGAGACAATGCATCCCTTAAAGGTGACTAGATACATCCATCATATATTCGTATCAAGTAATGAGATATCGCGATGCGATTTGCGGATACCACTCGATTCAAAATACGAATGTGTCCGCAAACACTTTCGGGCTCGGTTTCGCTAATTCCGAATTAAAGAATTTCCGTCGCGACGTGAATTAAATAATTACGCCTTGCGAAATTACTATTCAGTTCGCTAATGAATTAATTCTAAATTAATTCGTTGCCCGAATTAAAATCCAATTTTAATTTTGCGTCGAAATCTAATTTCGTTTAATAATATATCGAATATATTATTTTATCGATTAATTCCAAATTAATCGATCTCTCTCTCTCTCCTAATAAGGCATTTTATCCAAGATAAAGTTTCTCCGTTATTAATCCAAGATTAATAAAGTTCGAATCAAACATCATAGGTGAATCTTCAGGAAGCGACCGAAGAGATCTCCGGATATATTGGCAGTAAATACGGTCGTTGGATAATCCAAACACGTACGTACCTCGTACTATTTTTACCGATTTACAAGACAAGGTTGGCTTCTAGCAAAGCGCCATGCCTACCCAATTCTCCAGAAATATTCTTACTGGAATATTAGATCTATATCAAGCGTAGTATACCGTAGTATCGCATACATCGATCCAGTATCGAACGATCACATGTTAGGCCTGGGGCTGGAAGTGTGTCTGCCCCGTACGAAACAAACATATCGGACATCAAACAACTAGTCTCTTTAAATCGGACAATCCTGACCTGGTCATATTGTCCCGACGGTTGCAACCTTTTATAGAGTACTAGTTCTGTGTCCTGCGCGATCATCAACTCCATATGTCTGAAGTGATACTTCCATCTTGACATCACACCCAGTACACTACGATTCCTGATAAACCCAGAAGTGGTGAACACAGAACCGGTTAAAGTCCCCAACCACCAAAACCAAAGTTTACCGATTGTCGCAAGTACTAGCGATGCAAGTCTCAGGTTAAGACCATATACACCTACCCTGATGCGGCCTCCCATAGACACGCAGACATACTACCAATGGGATTCCGCGGGGTCTATCCAGAGCGAAGCTGTTTTCGTACCATCGGTAAAACACAACCTCCTATCGCACTTGCATAAGTATCCTATACTTAAATATATGAGAACTATGCCGTTGTGCCCTCACAACATGCACAAATGCAATACTAGTCTATTCCGTATTATCGATGTCCGATCTCGATAATACTCCGACTAGGGATATTTAATGATTAAACCTTTATGTATTGATACTGTCTCATATCATCTCAATACGGAACTAATCATATGGACTTTTGCCATTTATATGTCAAAGTAAATAAATTACAAAACGGCAAAAGGCAATTCTATTATTACATAGTTAATTTTGTACAATAATACAATATCATTTACAAAACAGTGACGCTATGGGTCATAATGTCTAACAGTGTCTTAACATCTGGTGCCCTAAAGCCAACTGGTTTAGGAGCCACCGACCCAACACTCGCTACATAGATGGAAGATATTGTATATAAATAAAAAAAAATCAAAATCAAAGAAAAAAAATCAAAAGAAAGAAAAATCAGAAAAATTATACATTGCTGCAAAAAGGTGTGAATTCTGATAAAACTTTAGGACACAAATATTACTCTCTTATCAACTGCATTTTGTGACTGTTGGGGAAAAATGAGTTGATTAATATTTTGTCGGCTGTGCATATGGAGAATGGTAAATATAATCGGAGAATTACTTATTCAGTAATTTAGAAAGAAAGAAAACAACTAGTAACTTGGAGTAGAAGTTTCACCTGATTAGTCACTAACTTCTTTATTCTCTTTCTCTTGTCTTTTTGCTTTTGTGTGCATTAGTTTTATTATCTTTTTACATTTGCAAAATGTTTTGGGGGTATCGTTGCTGTAAGCCCTCACGAGACTATAACTCGTTCACTAGGGACACCTAGGGGTTTAAAGGCTTGTTGCATATGCTAAATGCAACCGTGATCCCTACGAAAGTGGCTTAGTTTAATTTTAATTTTTTCTTGTATTTTATTTTGTTGTTTTGCTCGAGGACTAGCAAAATATTAGGTTTGGGGGTGTGATGAGCGGAAAATATATCAATATTTACCGCCTCTTTTACTTAATATTTTGTTTAGTTTCTCGGGTTCGATGAACGTTATGATGTGTTTTAGTTTATTTTACAGATAAAATAATATTGGGACACAATAAAATCATTTAGGACGAAATGTGGGTCAAATCAGGGCAAAATTTGGACTTGACATATTAATTTTGGAGATTGGAAACTTGAAAGGACGTTTGAACGAAGTGCAGTTTTGGAAATTCCAGTTTTGCGCATCTATCGTATTTTGGGTATAACATTTTACTCCGATATCAGATTGAGCTGATTCAAGTTCCAGATTAAAGAAGACTCAAAGATCTGCAATTTGGAAGACCAAATAATTTCTAATTTTGAATATTTCATTCCCGAAATTGATGAACCATCCTGAAGTGTGTTGTGTGTAATTATTAAAGCAATTTTCAATCATTTTCAAAGCAAAAAAAAAAAATTAATAAATAAATAAAAAAATTATCAAATCACCACCAAACATGATAAGCATATTAGTGGAGAAATTAGTGGAACAATTAATAATGGATTTGGTGGATGATTTGATGGAGGCAAAATTTTGCCTATAAATACCAAGCCATTTCATTTGTAAATTCATACTTTCTTCTAAGGAATTCCTTAAGAATACTAAGAAGATTATATCTTGTTTGTTTATTTACAGCTTTCAGTAATTAAGTTCCGCTTTCGCACTTTCTTTTCTTTACTTTTCAGGTTTTACTTTCCGCAATTTACTTTTACGCACATTACTTTTCTTTCTTTAATTTTCAGTTTTTACTTTTCAGTAATGAGGAGGTAACTCCCCTTTGCTGGGGTAAAAAGTAAAACTTTTATTACTAATATTTAGATTAATCTCCCTTAATTATAATATATAAACTAGTTAAAACCTGACTTAACGAGGATACCGCCATATTGGTCAGTTGGTAATTATTTAAATTGGTTTTAACCTGACTAAACTGGATACCGCCTGATTGGTCGGTTGGTAATTAATTATTAATTTGACTTAATCTGGATACCGCCTATATGACTGGTTGGTAATTATCATGTAAAGTTAATATATTATTAAAGGAGATATCTAAAATAGAAGTAATAAAAGTGGATCCTTTTACCTCAGCATTTTCTTTTATTGTACTTTTATTTTATTTACTTTTCAGCAATTTACTTTCAGCATTTACTTTTCAGCAATTTACTTTCAGCAATTTACTTTCAGCATTTACTTTTTAGTAATTTACTTTCAGCATTTACTTTTCAGCATTTAATTTTCAATATTTAATTTCAGCATTTGCTTTCCATCATTTACTTTTCAGCAATTTACTTTTCAGCATTTACTTTATGTCTTTTATTTTATTTAAGTTTTTACTAGCCCTAGTTATGTGTCGTAACTAAGTTAGTTATTTGGGGTTGTGATGAATTCTAATATCACCGGTTTATAAGGGGTTATTTTATAGTTTGGGTAATTTAAAGGTTTACTTATTAAGTCTTGAGCTTAATACGTCTTGTTAATTGGCCACTAATAAGATTGATCTGGTAAATCTAAAATAAACTTGACAAATGAATTTTAGGTTTCAGCCTTAGACTTAATAGCTCACGATCTTCCTTGAGGATAGATAATCCTTTAATAGATTTTCTTACAGGATATACATATACCTGTTGGGTGGGAGTAGCCATAATTGGAACTTAAACTTAATGAATTCAGGTAATTTGGTTGACATAGACATATGGTTCAATTGGGTTATTCTGGGTATTTGCGTCTGACCATCGACAGAGGCTTTCGCATAATTTAGTGTTCCCGGTTAGTAAACCGATATATTACACAAAAATGAAATAACAACTTCATCTTTAAAATGATATTGAAATATTCACAACCCTAGATAGTTTCCTAATATTGAATTTTCTTAAACCTACTTTCGCGCAATTTTATTTACTTGTTTTTAAAATTAAAATCATCACCATTTCAAATCAATCAATCAACATGTTAGATACTAGTAATCATTAGACCTCATAAAATTAATAGATTATGTGTTAAGTCCTCGTGGGATCGATACTTTTTATACTACTTGAACGATACGTGCGCTTGCGTTATACGCGTGTGATTACACACCGGTCACATGTTCAGCCCACTTAGAAACCGTGCCATAGTGGCCTCTCGGTCTTCCTCGAAATTTGCACGAATTATTGTAATTTCCATCTCCTTGTGGTAGTCTTCGACACTCCAAAACCCTGTGTAAGATTCTGAAGTTTATGATAGAGATCTCGATAGTAATGACTCGGTAAAAACCGCTTTCTCATAATTGTTTTCAATTCGGCCCATGTAGTGATCGGGCGCTCCCTATTCCTCTGAATATTATCATCATTTGGTCCCACCAGACAAGTGCATAATCGGTAAATTCAATAACCGCCAACTTAACCTTCTTAAACTCAGAATAATTATGATAGTCAAAAAGAAGCTCTAGCTTACGTTCCACTCTAGATAAACTTTGGGGTCACTCTTGACTTGGAAAGAAGGAATATTCATCTTGATTTTACCTAAATCACCATATTCCTCATTCTCATGATTTCTCCTGAACGCCATTTCATTCCTACCTCTTCTAGGCCGAAATTCACCCATATCTACCTCTGATACTCTATCAAACTCCTCATCATAATCAAACTAATTCTCAGCCTCCATCTCATCCATGGGTACAGTCCGTCTCCCATCAGTCCTAGGGGGTACGTGCCCTGCCTCATTAGCTCTAGTCGGCCGTGTTGGCCTATTCCCTTGTGGGGTATTGTGTTTCATCGCTTGCACCTCATCTCGAATATCTCTCATCAACTCTAATACCCGCAATTTGGGCTCTTGTGGAGAATTGGCATTTTGACTCGGAGTTGCGCCTTCTCTGGACATGCTTACTATTTAAATATTTTCTTTTTTTTTTCAACTCTGCAACTGCAAGAAACGTTAGTAAAAAATCAATTAAAGCAAAGAAAAAGACAAAATCCTCACAATTCCAATTCTCTCGTGTTTGTCACTCAAATGGCTTTTACCCGAAGCTAAACTCACCCACACTTGCCTTTTACCCATCTTGCCCTCAGATGAAACCCTTAATTTTGTTAAGCCCAGTATGGACGAAACCCTTAATTTTGTCCCAAATAGCACTGTTCAGCTCAATCACAAGTACACATATAGGTAGACACAAGCAAAAGGGAAACAAGATGCTGATACGATTTACGAGAATTGATTAAAAAAAAGCTAGTTAAATGCGATGGAAGAAGGAAACAAGCACACTATCGATTGCGGTAAAGATGACAACAGGTAAGCGATTACACTTGAAATTTGGAATTTTTAAACATGTACAAGTAAACTATCTCAATCACCTCATCCTGACAATACGAATGCTAGGAAAAAAAATTAAACTTAGGCAAAATTAAAAATTTTGTATTTTTTTAATCGTGTCCTTCAGACCTTCTAAACCGTTTGGTGTTGTGGATTTGACCTGATTTCGATTAGTTCCAAAATCTCACCAAGTTTTACCTACCTATGCAAAGAGTCTAAGGCTTTAGAACCCTAAATTACGCTAATCGCACAAACGCAGTCAAGGAAAAACACAACCAGGAAAAATTACGCACAAACACGAGAGCAAAAGAAAACAGACGCACAAACAAAACACAAAACAACACAGTAAACACAAGAAAAATAAGAAGCGGGAGGTAATGAAAAATAAGAAAAATGCAGGAGAGAAACAAGCGCAGAAAAAAAACACACGCGACAATATAATGAACGAAATAAAAAAAATTAGAACATATATGTGAACTAACCTTGGAACCTTTGCTCCTGATACCAACTGATGAGAACCTACCTGGAGCAAAACCAGACAAACCCACGTAAGATTGAAATCATTCCCAAGAAAGCCAAGACAATTCGGATAAAAACTCTAAACCTCTGAAGAACAAGCAACAGAAACCTAGAGTGCTAATGGGGCGCCACAAAGGGTTAGCAGATCTTTAATAAGCCAAAATCAGTGAGAACAAATTGAGGGTTTCTCAATGTTCACGAAAATTGATGTAATTTTTATTGAAGAAGAGTTGTTAAACATAACCAAAAAGTTAGCCTTTTATAAGGAGGCTTCAACCAAAACCCTAACCCAAAAGGATAAAAGATGAAACTACCCACACGCCAACAGGCACATATCCTATAACTAAGCTAAGCTATCCCCACATGCAAACCCTTACACGCTTAACCTAATTCCGAAACATAAAATAAAAATCTAATGAAAAACACTCAAACATAAATAAAAGGGCCGAAATAAAACACATGTCAAGCCCTACTTAAAGTAATAACAATTCTAAAATAACTATAATAAATGGGCCTAAGTATCTCGTTGCTCCACGGTCTGAATAGGATTTATTATCTTGGGTTCGTCCAGCTTCAAGCTCATACTCAATGTAGTAGAAGTGCATGCATAGTCAGATACAATCTTTTGTATGAATCCATGCATAGCTTCCTGGATCTTCTTAGCTCGAGACCTCGTGATTGGACCTTCTGGAACATGTACTGTGGTGGCTCGTCCATCATGGGATGCACTCTAGGCCACATCATCATACCCACAAATACACATATAACTCAAGACATTCTCTTACATATTTACATCAACATGCGTTGCAAGCAAATTACATAAACTAGAAATACAAACTTCTTTACATGAACACATTTTCCAGGACACTAAAACGGGTGACTGCAACCTGGGTGGTCATTCGTCTTGAGTAGACCTGGCCGGTGGTTCGGTTTCGGTTTGGAACCTAACCGAACCAGCCGGTTTTCGGTTCCACAAGTGTGGAATCGAAACCGAACCGGTTAATTTCGATTCGGTTCCGGTTCTACACTTAAGTGGAACCGGAACTGACCACTTCGGTTCTGGTTCCGGTTCGGTTCGAACTTTTTTTTTTTAATTTCAAAAATAAATTAAAAGAAATTACATTAATTTAATAAATAAATAAAATTATTAATTGAAGAGCTTGAACTTAAATTTTAAAAAATTTAAGTTGCCTACGTATCCTCCAAGGGTGAGAGGAATCAAAGCTCACGTAGTTCCATTACAATTTTAAGATTTTTCCCCTTTGTAAATTTATAATTTTGTAATTATCAATCATCATTATCAGTTGATCCTTCAGCTCCGGTTCCACTTGCACTTGATGTTGCAGATGCATTATCGAACAAGTCTTCGAAATCATCGGGGCATCTTATTGTTGTCTCAGATCAGCTCAAGTCCAATCATCCACACAAGTTGTTGTTTCTAGAGTGCTTGGATGTAATGAAGATCGTCTAACTTCCAATATATTGCCTCCCAAGCTAAAGGCTTGCTCAACCGCAACGGTGGAAATAGGTGCTGCCAATATCTCTTTAGCAATAATTGATAAAACATGATATATATTTTGATGTCGGTTCCACCATTCAAGGATTTTAAAATTTTTACAAACTAAACTTTCAGTAGGAAACTCGAAATTTGTAGATAAATAATTATCTAATTCGGGATTATTAGTTGTCGTATCCCTAGCTTTTTTATTTCGTTGCAGTAACCAACGATCCTCTACGCTAAGTCTTGTTTGAATTACCGGTTCGCTACTACTAGATTCACCTAATGTTCCTAAGTTATATCTTATAATATAATCATTAATTAACTCAATTAAATCATTTCTTAATTTCATCATTAATCTTGTAATATCAATTTCATCTAATATTCCTAAATAACCATAGTAAGCTTGTAAAGCATCATTCAAACCTTCTAATTTAAATCTATGATAAAAAACAGCAGCAATAAGATAAAGTAAAAGAATTTCTCTAAAATAATTCAACCATTTTTCCTTCATAGCAGTAATGGCTTCGAACAAAACAAAATCATTAGGATCGTTACTTTTAACATGTTCATCCAGAGTACCAACAATATTCAAACTTTCAAGAAGAAATAAATGTGCTGTAGGATAATAAACACTGCTAAAAATTAAAGTAGCTGATGAGTGGTAAATCTATCACTATTTCCCACTCATTTAACCTAATATTTTGTATAGTTTCATGAGTTTTGTGAATATTTTGATGTGTTTTGTGTTATTTTGTAGTTAAATAAAGTTTTAGGACATTCTGGAGGTAATTTGGAGTAAAACAGTGAAAATTGGCAAAAAGGGCATTTTGGTAATTTGGGCGCATCACGACGCCAAGACCTTCAGCGTCGCGACGCCTAACATGCGCCGAACAGTGCTAACATGCGCCGGGTCCACAAATCAGAATCTAAGAAAAGTTTGACTTTGTTAAAATACGTCGTGCCACGTGTCACCATCACAGCCGATCTGCTAACATGCGCCGTGCCACATGTCAGCATCCTACGGTGTCGACAGTCACCATCGCCAGGTGTCGCCACATGTCACTCCACTTCATTGGCACGTCGTCAGCCACATCACTAGGTTGACCGAGTCAACATGCCACCTCATTGCCACGTCATCATCAGCCAATCAGGAAGTGCCACGTGCCACAATTCTATGGTGCCGACAGTCCCTTTCCCATGTGTCCCCACGTCACCGCCACATCAACGCCACGTCAGCATCAATTATTGGCTATATAATCCTTATCTGACACATGGCGGATAAGAATCTAGCCGACCAATCAGAAGCCGCCACGTGTCACAATAATTGAACCTCAACCACCTCGCCACGTGTCACCTTATCCAGAATCTTCAACCGACGAACCAGAGTGTGCCACGTCGATAGAAGCTGGCGTAGCGACGCCAAAGGCCTTGGCGTACGACGCTGGAAGCCTACCGAGGCCTATAAATTCATCTCGAAATTTCAGTTTCAGCTGCACCACTCACTCCATTCTCTTTGATGTAAAGAGAGAGTTTCTCTCTCTAGTTTCTTTTACTTTTTAGTTTTTTTTTTTAATTTTTTGTTTTGTAAATAATTTTAATTACGTTTTGTAATAATAGTAATTTACTTTTTTACTTTTTATAGTTTTTACTATTTACCATGAGGAGGTAACTTCCCCAGCTAGGGTGAAAGGTAATTCTTTTACTATTGCTATTTAGATTAATATCCCTTAAATATAATAAATTCACTATTTAAAATATTGACTTAAAAAGGATACCGCCAGATTGGTCGGTTGGTAATTAAACTTTCTTACCGCCTATATGGCAGGTTCATGGACAAATCTTTTTACCGCCTTAATGGCTGGTTGGACTTAATTTGACTTAATCAGGATACCGCCTATATGGCTGGTTGGTAATGTTATCACAAGTTTATATTTATATTATGGGAGATATCTAAATTAGTAGTAGTAAAAGAAATTCATTTTACCTTAGCATTTTATTTTATTACTTTTCAGTATTTACTTTACCGCATTTTTACTTTATGTCTTTTATTTTATTTAAGTTTTTACTAGCCTTAGTTATGTGTCGTAACTAAGTTAGTTATTTGGGGTTGTGATGAATTCTAATATCACCGTTTTATAAGGGGTTATTTTATAGTTTGGGTAATTTAAAGGTTTATTTATTAAGTCTTAAGCTTAATGCTTCTTGTTGTCTGATTACCAATAAGATTGATGTGGTAAATCTAAAATGAACTAGACATAGGGATTTTAGGTTTCAGCCTTAGACTAATAGCCCACGATCTTCATTGAGGATAGATAACCCTTTAATAGATTTCCTTACAGTATAGACATATACCTGTCGGGCGGGGGTAGCCATAATTGGAACTTAAACTTAATGAATCCATATAATTTGGTTGACATAGACATATGGTTCAATTGGGTTAAACTGGGTATTTGCGTCTGACCATCGACATAGGCTTTTGCATAATTTCGTGTTCCAGGTTAGTAAACTGATTTATTACACAACATAAAATAATCACTTCATCTTTTAAAAGATATTAGAATGATTCACAACCCTAGATCTTTGAGTCTTTTGTTATTTTCCTTAGTATTTTCTTTTGTTTATTTTATTTATTTTAATTAAGGAAAACCACATTCAACCAACCAATCAAACATCATTCTCTTCTCCCTATAATTAGATACCTGTAAATAATAGTATCAATAATTAATAACAACAGTAGGAATTAAGTCCTCGTGGGATCGATATTTTTTACTACTTGAACGATACGTGCGCTTGCGTTATACGTGTGTGTTTACGCCGGTCAAGTTTTTGGCGCCGTTGCCGGGGACTTATTTATCTTTTACTATTAGTTTAGGGGTTAGATACCTTTACTTGTATCTAATTTCTTTTTACTTATTGTTTTTGTTTTTCTGTGTTTCAGGTTCTCAGAAACTACATGAGACGAACCAGAAGCTTTGAACTTCGACCGCTTGACCCAGAAATTTAAAGAACCATCAGACAGTTGAGAAGAGAAAGGCGAGAAGGCTAAGAAGCTTTAGTCAACATGGAACCTGAACCTTTGGAGGTTGCACCACCAATTCCCATTCGAGACAGAACCATTCCGATGGTTGACAGACTCATTTCATGTATTGTACTTCCTCCCTTACCAGCAAATGCGGGTGACATCAAAACATGCATTCAGATGATTCAGCAGTCAGTTCAGTTTGGGGGGAATGCAACTGAAGATCCTAATGCCCATATCAGCAACTTCCTGGAAGTTTGCGGCACTTTTAATTACAACCGAGAAGCTGAAGAAGCAATGAGACTGCGTGTTTTTCCATACTCCTTGAAGGACAGAGCCAAAGCTTGGCTACATTCACTACCAGCAGGTTCCATCACAACTTGGAACACTTTAGCCACCAAATTTCTTGCAAAGTACTTTCCACCAGCCAGAACCAGAAAGCTGAGGAATGACATCACATCCTTTGTACAATAAGATTCAGAATCCCTCTGCGAAGCTTAAGAAAGATTCAAAGATTTACTCCGGAAATGTCCTCACCATGAGATTCCAAAATGGCTTCAAGTCCAAACATTCTATAATGGACTTTCTGGAATAATGAGAACCACAATCGATGCTGCTGCTGGAGGAGCTTTAATGGCAAAAGGAGAAGATCAAGCCTGGGACCTAATCGAAGAAATGGCTAACAACAATTCATTGTGGTCAACAGAAAGGAGCATGATCCAAAGAATTGCAGGAATTTATGAAAGTGGAGCCAATACAGCAGTCAACGCCAAGCTGGACCAGATATGCAAATTCATGGAGACTCTTACCACTGGATCCACAAGTTCACCATATGGAGGAGCACCAGAATCGAACCAACTTGAAGAGACGGTGAATTATGTCAATAATTTCGACAAACAGGGGAACAATCCATATTCCAACACCTACAACCCAGGGTGGAGGAATCATCCCAATTTTTCATGGAGCAACAATTCATGCCAACATCAGAACTATACACCACCTGAATTCCAGCAACAGAACAAAGGCCAAGAGCAGGCAAATGAACCAGGAATAACAAAAGTGTTGACCCACTTGAAAAAGATAGAAGCAAAACACGACTCTCAAGCAGCAAGATATGATGCTATGTTTCATTCTCAAGCAGCAAGATATGATGCTATGTTTCTAAATCAAGTAGCATTGAATCAAAGCCATTCAGCCTCTATCAAAGCACTAGAGAATCAAATCGGACAACTAGCCAATGCTCAGAGTTACAGACCGCCATGGAATCTTCCAAGCAACACAGAACCAAATCCAAGGAACAGGGGAAAGGAGCAATGTCATGCCATCATGTTAAAAAGCGGTACTGAAATCAACAAAGATGTTGGAGCCAAAACAGCTGATGTGGAAGTTCAAAGAAACAAAGCAACAGCTGGAGGAAAAAGAAGCAAAGGAAAAAGAACAGATCATTCCACCTCCACCTTTTCCTCAGCGTCTTCAGAAGAACAAATTGGACAAGCAATTTTCTCGGTTCCTGGAGATCTTCAAAAAGCTGCATATAAACATTCCATTTGCAGAAGCGTTGGAACAAATGCCCGCTATGCCAAATTCATAAAAGACATTCTTTCACGAAAACGGAGATTGGGAGATTACGAGACAGTATTTATCAGAAGAATGCAGCGCTATCATTCAGAGGAAACTTCCCCCAAAGTTGAAAGATCCTGGCAGTTTCACTGTTCCTTGCACCATAGGAGAACATGACTTCGGTAAGGCTTTGTGTGATTTAGGTGCGAGTGTTAATTTGATGCCTTTTTCTATTTTCAGGAAATTGCAGATTGGAGAAACAATGCCAACTTTAGTCTCTCTACAACTTGCTGATAGAACGCTCGTATTTCCAAGAGGAGTAGTTGAGGATGTGCTAGTCAAGGTTGACAAATTCATTTTCCCAGCAGCTTTTATTGTCATTGATATGGAGGAAGACGCAGACGTGCCAATCATTCTCGGGAGACCATTCTTGGCTACAGGTCGAACCATTATTGATGTACAAAAAGGAGAATTAACCATGAGGGTACAGGACCAAGAAGTAACATTCAATGTTTTCAAGGCCATGAATTTCCCAGATGATGAAAAGAAGGAGGAATGTTTCAAACTTGATGTGATACACAGTACCATTCAGAACTCCAATGCAATGCAAAGTTCTACTGACAAACTTAAAACATGTCAATTGCCTGTGGAGCCTAAAGATAAAGCATCTTTTGCACTGAAAGAGCCAATTCTTGCACTACAAGCAACAAAAGAGAAAAAATTCCACCAGCTCAACGAATTGGAGGAATTTCAAAATCAGCCTTTTGAGGATGCCAAATTGTACAAAGAAAAGGGCAAGAAGAGACATATTGAGAAGTTAGTGCGCATATAACTGGAACCAGGTCAGAATGTACTGTTAAACAAATCAAGGGTGAAATTCTTCCCATGGAAGCCAAAATCACGGTGGTCAGGTCCATTTATGATCACCAAAGTTTTACCAGATAGAGCCATTGAGATACATGATCCTGACTCCAACAAAACATTCAAGGTTAAAAACAAGCGTGTCAAGCACTACTGGAAGAATCATTTTAGCGACAAAAAGAAAGTGTTACACTTTCAGATCCAGCTTAACGTTCGAGAAGTCACGTCTAGCTGTCGACGTTAAACTTAGCGCTCGCAGGGAGGCAACCCTTCAATTTGTGTATATATTGTGATTTGGTGTGTTTTATTTTTGTGTGTTTAAATTTTACAGGTTTAGTCATTTCAAGATGGAAAAGCTCTCGCAAATCTTCACAAGTAATTTCCTTCCCTCCCTAAAAAATCTCTGATGAAAGTCTACAAAGCTCGTTTGGAACGGATGAGACTACTGATGATCAAAGGTATTCCTACTGACATTCGTTGGATTATTGAAGCACGGCTCCGATTGGCAGGTGAGTCTTCTGACTCTTTTATTTCACATCTGCCTAGTTTAGGAAAGAGCACATATTCTAAAAAGAGAAGAGCCAAAAGAATGTGTGTTTGTTATAAATGTGCTCGTATGTTTTGTGATACTCGTTTTCGTTCTTTAGGAATGGTGTCTGATAACCGCGAAGATAAGATTAATTTCATTAGGGATGACTTGAGTAAGGAGTCTTTGGATGACATATCTAAAACTCTTGAGATGCATCCCAGTGGATGTGTGTATCCTGAAATTTGCATGTTATATGCACAATTCCAAAAGGAAAGACAACTGTTAAGTCTTGGGAATCTGACTCAAAAAGACACTGTTTGCCAATTTATAAGAAATTTGGATGGGAAGCTTGTCCCTGACGCATAGACATCAATCGAGCTGTAAATTCTTGTACATATTATATCTCTTTGTCTTTTCCTAATAATTGTGATTTGTTTTGTTGTTTTCTTTTGTTTTCTCCTACATGATCCAAACCTTTTTGACTATCATGATATTATTTTACTATTTTGCTACTAATCGTCCTTTGGAAGATACTTGTGCTATTTTTACTCACCCTTTTCAGGTATTATAAATTCAACTCATCATTGCACTTTTGAAGACATCTAGAGTAAAACATGGAAGCCACTTCAAGAAGACGAGTTGAAAACATCTGTGTGTTTTGCGGTACTAGTATTGGTACTAAGCCACAATACGTAGAGGCAGCACGGGAATTGGGTCGAGTCTTAGCAGTAAGGAATATGCACTTAATATATGGCGGAGGTAATCTTGGACTAATGGGGATCGTTTCAAAGGCCGTACAGGAAGGAGGCAGTCACGTTTTGGGAATCATCTCAAAACCCTTGGCAGAGGCAAATCTTATTGGATCATCAAACGGAGATGAACTGATTGTGCCAGGTATGTCTGAATGATTGGTAGAAATAATTAACCGTGCTGATGCTTTTATCGCTTTGCCAGATGGCTTGGGCACATTGGAGGAAATATTTATAGTGCTATCTTGGGCGAACCTGAACATACACCAGAAACCGCTTGGACTGTTTAACATTGATGGATTTTATGATTTTCTTTGTGTGTTTCTTGATGATGCCCGGAGAAATGAGTTCGTGTCAAAACCTATGAAAGAACTCCTCTATACTGCCAGAACTGCTCCGGATCTAATTGACCAACTCTTAGCCTATGAACCACAAGTAGACCCTATCCTTTCAAAGATAAATTGGTCCGAGGACGATCGTGGTAAGAGGCGTCGGATTAATATGGATCTTAACTTTTAATTTCTTGTAGAATTTTAGCTAACCAGGTACGACCTTCTAAACTCTTCGTTTACTGTTTAAGACATTGGGGACAATGTCTCATTTAGGTTTGGGGGAGGGAATTAGTTGATCAGTACCTTGTTTTTAGTTTGTGTGTTGTTTTTATTTTTAGCCAAAATTTTTCGAAAAATACAAAAAAATTGAAAAATTTTCAAAAATTACAAAAATATTTTGTGTTTTTGTATTTTTATTTTGACTAAAAAGGAGAAATTGGTAAGAGATAGCTGAGTAAGGAGTTTTCACTCTTGAGACGTATCTCAAACCATTATTTTCGAAATAAGTTAATTTTTGTTTATTTCCTTTTAAATTATTTAATTTGTAAATTCTCCATAAAACGGACTAAAATGAATTTTCATAAGCTCAATTGACAGGTATTATCAACATGCATAGTAACATACGGACATGAGTTAAAATTGAAAAGTTTGTAATATTTAGTACTATAGTTTAATTGGAGGAAGCATCTCAAAAAGCAATGGAGTAAAAAAAATAAAATAAAATAAAATCCGAGATCCGAGTTATTAAGTCTGTAAGGGTGTTTTAACATCTAGTGCCCTAAAACAAACTGGTTTGGGAGTCACTGGCCCAAAGCTCGCTACATGGATCAAAGATGCTGCAAAAATATTTATATCCGAAGTCTGAGTAATTAAGTCCGTAGGGGTGTCTTAACACCTAGTGCCCTAAAGCCAATTGGTTTGGGAGCCACCGACCCAAAGCTCGTTACATAGATGGAAGATATTGTATATAAATAAAAAATAGAGAAAAATCAAAGAAAAAAAATCAGAAAAATGAGAAAAATTATTCAATTGCTACAAAAAGGTGTGAAATCTGATAGAACTTTAGGACAAAAATATTACTCTCTTATCAACTGTACTTATGACTGTTGTGGGCAAAAATGAGTTGTTTAATATTTTGTTGGCTGTGTATATGAAGAATGGTAAATATAATCGGAGAATTTAATTATTCAGTAGTTTAGAAAGAAACAAAACAACTAGTAACTTGGAGTAGAAATTTCACTTGATTAGTTACTAACTTCTTTATTCTCTTTTCGCTTGTCTTTTTGCTTTTGTGTGCATTAGTTTTACTTTTTTTTTTTTTTTTGTAAAATGTTTGTGGGTATCATTGCTGTAAACCCTCACGAGACTACAACTCGTCCACTAGGAACACCTAGGGGTTTAAAGACTTGTTGCATATGCTAAATGCAACCGTGATCCCTACGAAAGTGGCTTAGTAAAATTTTATTATGTTATTTTATTTTGTGTTTTGCTCGAGGACTAGCAAAATATTAGGTTTGGGGGTGTGATGAGTGGTAAATCTATCACTATTTCTCACTCATTTAACCTAATATTTTGTATAGTTTCTTGAGTTTTGTGAATATTTTGATGTGTTTTGTGTTATTTTGTAGATAAATAAAGTTTCAGGACATTCTGGAGGTAATTTGGAGCAAAACAGTGAAAATTGGCAAAAAGGGCATTTTGGTAATTTGGGCGCGTCACGACGCCAAGACCTTCAGCGTTGGGACGCCTAACATGCGCCGGGTCCACAAAAAAGAAACTGAGAAAAGTTTGACTTTGCTAAAATGCGCCGTGCCACGGTCACCATCACAGCCGATCTGCTAACATGCGCCGTGCCACGTGTCAGCATCCTACGGTGCCGACAGTCACCATCGCCACATGTCGCCACGTGTCACTCCACGTCATTGCCACGTCGTCAGCCACATCACAAGGTTGACCGAGTCAACATGCCACCTCATTGCCACGTTATCATCAGCCAATCAGGAAGTGCCACGTGTCGCAATTCTATGGTGCCTACAGTCCCTTTTCCATGTGTCGCCACATCACCGCCACGTCAGCATCAATTATTGGCTATCTAATCATTATCTGACACGTGGCGCATAAGAATCTAGCCGACCAATCAGAAGCCGCCACGTGTCACAATAATTGAACCTCAACCACCTCGCCATGTGTCACCTTATCCAGAATCTTCAATCGACGAACCAGAGCGTGCCACGTCGACAGAAGCTGGCGTAGCGACGCCAAAAGGCCTTGGCATCGCGATGCTGGAAGCCTACCGAGGCCTATAAATTCTGCTCGAAATTTCAGTTTCAGCTGCACCACTCTCTCCATTCTCTTTGATCTAAAGAGAGAGTTTCTCTCTCTAGTTTCTTTTTGTTTTTAGTTTTTTTTAATTTTTAGTTTTGTAAATAATTTTAATTACGTTTTGTAATAATAGTAATTTACTTTTTTACTTTTTACAGTTTTTACTATTTACCATGAGGAGGTAACTTCCCCAGCTAGGGTGAAAGGTAATTCTTTTACTATTGCTATTTAGATTAATATCCCTGAAATATAATATATTCAATATTTAAAATATTGACTTAAAAAGGATACCGCCAGATTGGTCGGTTGGTAATTAAACTTTCTTACCGCCTATATGGCAGGTTCATGGACAAATCTTTTTACCGCCTTAATGGCTGGTTGGACTTAATTTGACTTAATCAGGATACCGCCTATATGGCTGGTTGGTAATGTTATCACAAGTTTATATTTATATTATGGGAGATATCTAAATTAGTAGTAGTAAAAGTAATTCATTTTACCTTAGCATTTTATTTTATTACTTTTCAGTATTTACTTTACCGCATTTTTACTTTATGTCTTTTATTTTATTTAAGTTTTTACTAGCCCTAGTTATTTGTCGTAACTAAGTTAGTTATCTGGGGTTGTGATGAATTCTAATATCACCGTTTTATAAGGGGTTATTTTATAGTTTGGGTAATTTAAAGGTTTATTTATTAAGTCTTAAGCTTAATGCTTCTTGTTGTCTGATTACCAATAAGATTGATGTGGTAAATCTAAAATGAACTAGACATAGGGATTTTAGGTTTCAGCCTTAGACTTAATAGCCCACGATCTTCATTGAGGATAGATAACCTTTTAATAGATTTCCTTACAGGATAGACATATACCTGTCGGGCGGGGGTAGCCATAATTGGAATTTAAACTTAATGAATCCATATAATTTGGTTGACATAGACATATGGTTCAATTGGGTTAAACTGGGTATTTGCGTCTGACCATCGACATAGGCTTTTTCATAATTTCGTGTTCCAGGTTAGTAAACTGATTTATTACACAAACATAAAATAATCACTTCATCTTTTAAAAGATATTAGAATGATTCACAACCCTAGATCTTTGAGTCTTTTTGTTATTTTCCTTAGTATTTTCTTTTATTTATTTTATTTATTTTAATTAAGGAAAACCACATTCAACCAACCAATCAAACAATCATTCTCTTCTCCCTATAATTAGATACCTGTAAATAAATAGTATCAATAATTAATAACAACAGTAGGAATTAAGTCCTCGTGGGATCGATATTTTTATACTACTTGAACGATACATGCGCTTGCGTTATACGTGTGTGTTTACGCCGGTCAGTAGCACCATTAAAAACTTGTAAAATATCTAAATTTTTTTCACAAATATCCCATTGACTAGGAAAAAGTGTGATATTTTGTACATGTTGAGAAAAAAAAATTACATAATGCATCTTTGTATTGTAATGCTTGACATAAAAGAAAATAAGTTGAATTCCAACGTGTTGGAACATCTCTTGAAAATTTAATCAGTTTAATACCATTTATTTTACCAAACTTGGCCCATTCTCTCCTAACTTGAGAATATGACCAAATACAATTAAGTGCCGTCTTAATAAGATCAATGAAAGGTGATAATAAATTCAGACCAACTTGAACACATAAGTTAAGGACATGACATGTGCAACGAATATGAAAAGACCGACCCCCTAAATTCGGTTGACATATTTCTTTTAAATCATTAATGGATGTAGTATTTGCAGATGCATTATCAAATCCAATTGTTAAAATTTTATCTACTAAACCATATTCATCAAAAATTACCTTCATCATTCTAAATGCAATAAGTCATTTTTGCATGGTAAATGATGCATCAATCCAATGACAAGTCACACCCATGTATGAGTGTGTTTGCCAATGGTCACTCCAAATATCAGAACATATAGAAATACGACATTTAATCTCTTTAAATATTTCATTTAAAATAATTTTGCCATCTTTGTATAATTTAAAAATATGACGTTTTGTTGTGTTTCGAGTCATTCTACATGCAGCATGATTTAAAGCATTATGCACGTAATTAGTAAAATGAAGTTTTTCACCAAAGCTTAAAGAAAGATGTGCCATACAAGTTAATTTAGCAAATTCTTCTCTATTTTTGCATCAGAATATTTAAATAAATCTACAGCACCCGTACCTCTACTAGATGATGCGTACCTGGCCATTTGAGTTTTCGTCGTATCAATTCCAAGTTCGACCGCCTGATGCCTTTCCAGGTGCTTGATCATATTGCCGTATCCACCAGAAAATTTATAGGAAACCCCACAATGGTTGCAAATTGCTCTTGAAGTATCATCGTCTTGGCGGTCTAAATGAAATTGAATTTTGAAAACATCCGAGGAACGAGCCTTAACTTCTTTTCTCCGTGATTGTGCACCGACACTAGGGCCGCTCTCTTGGGTTGGCATATTTGATATTATGTTCTCAGATGAGCTTGCCATTTTTTTTAAAGAAATAAGTAAGAAGAATAAGAAAATTGAGAATGATAATAACTAATTGAAATTGAGAATAATATAATTGTAGAAATTGAGAGAGTTGAGAAATTGGTGTGTTGAAATAATGAAAAATGAATCCTATTTATAGAATTTTAGAATTTTTTTGATACAAAAAATGCCCCTAAATAAAACCGTTTTATTACCGTTATTAGGGATATATTAGGAATTTACTATATTTTTTTTAAGCCTTAACGACTTTTTTTTTCATTAGGGCAGGGAGCTGTTGGGGAAAGTAGGGTTCTTGTTGGAACCGTGGAATCGCTGGAACCTTACGGTTCCAGCGGTTCGGACCGGTTCGAGTTGGGGTGGAACCCTAACCGAACCGGTGGGCCACGGTTTCGATTCCGGAACCGGAACCGATTGGAACCGGAATCGTCCGGTTCTAACCGGTTCGGTTCTGATTTGGTTCCGATTCCGAACTGGAACCGTGGCTGGGTCTAGTCTTGAGCATCAGCATCCATAGCTTGTTGGCAGACCGATCTGGTTGTCCATCCTACAAAATTAGCAACATGATGTGATGTGAGTTTTACAACTCAGTAAATAGCCACACGCATTACGAGGAATAAGAATATCTTACAAATAAAGTATAATTGAATATACACACACACACACATATACTTGTTTTATATACAAATGTTTGTTAGAAAACCTATAATCATTGTACTATTCTTCACCCTTCCTAAATATAATATTTTTTTTAGACATACGATTATTCCAAATTAGGAACTTAGTTTGTAAGGTTTCCTTGATACAAAATAAAAACTTTAAAATAAACTATAATATCTCAAGATCTTTGAAATATCATCGAATCAGAATGTCTAATAATTTCTTTCTTTAATCATAATTCCAGTTTTACCATTAATACAAAATACCCTATGAGTGATTGATCTCTATGTCATTAGCGTGCTTACTTACAAAGCTCAGAAAACATACCTTGTGCTGATATTTAAATCCTTAGCACACCAATCTTACGTATCGAAACACCATATACATATACATACCTTTATAAATTCGGAACATATAACTGTATGGATCCTCAAATCCATCACTTTATAATCATACATATTTGAGAATGCTTTCGACATCGACACTTACACTTATGCATAACCAAACACATAAAATACTATATATAACCATGTACACATTCAAACATACATCTTATACAATTTCCACATATTTTTCCCAACAAACATATCATAATCTTTAAGCAAACAAAATACACACTCATTTGTCCCACAAGAATATCACAAAATAAATCATATCCACACAACAAAAACAGAAAGCATAATACGATATCTACTCAAATATTTTTATCAATAACTAAATCAGAACTTAGAATATGAATTCCCTATAAACAAGTGTACACGTTAATCAAAACATGATACATATTGCATATTCTCTATAGACAATCACATCCATTATCCGAATATAAAACGTGAAGCAATCACTTCAAAATTGATTCGAAAATATATCATAAAAACTCTTGTGTTGTAAGAAAAATTCAAATTTGTAAACCATTACCATCGTAATCCGTATCAAGCGACCGGGACCAACTCAAGTGGATGAAGTATAACAAGCGACCAATATCTGAATCACGCACAAAGACTGAAAAATGAACGAAACAAACTCATATCGACAGAGGGTAATGGGTCGGTCCATTACAGTTGGACGGAACCCTATACAAACACCACAACGGTTTCAAAAATCATGAAATCATATAAATATAGTACTAGCATCATGGCAGAAACATATCTTATCATAGCTTAACAAAATCAATCATATCTCTTTCAAAGCATAATCCATTTGAAAATATTTTTTTCAAAACGCTAAATTTGTCTTAAACCAAGACAATTCTTTTGAAAACGTAATGGGATTCGAATACATATCTTTCGAAATAATTCTCTTGAAAGCAAAATTTTCAAAATATTTATCAAGCATCAACGGTTTGAGTCGCGCGCTCTGGTCAGACAATGTACGAAAAAGACCATATCGATAGAGTAACGGGCACACCATTTTTCCGATGGTCAGGTGTTGGAGCGGATGTGGAACCCCTAGGGTCGAATCGGTGTTTCATACAGCAGAAGTGGGTCTAACCCGTGTATATATAACATGGGTGTATTTTAAAACATTTATATAACATTACAGTCCGTTTCGAGTCTATAGGACAAAACAAGGACCAAAAAAGAGTCCGAAAATTCTGGAACAAAGAAAATGAAGTTTCAGTATTCTTCAGCTCTGCACGTCGGGCGACGCGTAAGCTTGGGAGTCGAGATGCTCCAAAGTGCGAGAGCAACTATAAGAGCTGAACGTCTCGGTGTCGCGACGCGGAAGGGTAAACGTCACTTCATGCCTAGGTCTGATGCTCGGTGTCGCGACGCTGGAGGGGTAGAGTCACGACGCTGCCATAGGCAATGAGTAATTTCTACTTCAAACTAATACTAAACACTTCCAATTATCTCCTAATACTTCAAATATACCTAAAATATAATTTTAGCATCATAACCACCATCAACACATGTCATACAACTAACATACATATATTCTAAAAAGATATATGTATTTGTTTAAATTTAAACACAAACCAATTTAGAATCCCACTATGAAATGTCTCACGGAAAATTATAGTTCACCCAAAGGGGGTCAAGTGATTCTAGAATGGTAGGCATAACTCTAAGCTTTAATCTAGAATTTCAATCTTTAATTAATTTTTTCATGTCCAACAGGAATATCTTTGACTCAATTACAAGCATAATGTGTTTATACTTCCAAAGTATCCTAACACAATTCATTAGTCTTATTTCAATTTAAGTTATCTAATCATGCATCCAATATATAATTCATCACTAATGAAAACTCACTAATGAAAAACACAGCTTATGAGAAGATCAAACATTACCTAATAAGCTTGATACAAAGATCCAATCTCCTTCTCCTTGTTGAAATTATTGGAGAACTTATAAGGTTTAGCAAGCTTCACTCGAAGATCCAATCTTGATTCAATTCAAGCAAGCTTCACTCCAAGATCCAATCTTGGTTTCTCCAAGATGAGATGTTGTAGAGATCTTCCAAAGCATCTATAAACACTTCTCTAACTTAGACTAATTTCTCCAAGAATGACTTGTATTTTCATAAGCTTAAGCTTATCAAGCTTATTCATACTTAGACATAATTAATAAAAGTCTTAATCAATTTTTAGGTGGGATTAATCTAATTTTACCAAATATGAATAATTAGGTGTGACTAATCACATTTTTCTATCACTTTGATTTAATCTAATTAAATCAAGACAAATATTAGAAAATGGATTAGTTCAATGTTAAGCTTATCAATCTTATTTAGCTTATCTTTTGCTTAATTGAAACCTTCATCAAGCTTGCTATTTATAATAAAATTTAGGTAATTTTTAATTAATAAAAAATTTAATCAACTTTTAGGTGGGCTTATCCAATTTTTCCAAATATGAATAATTAGGTGTGACTAATCACCTTTGTCTACCACCTTAATTTAATTCAATTAAATCAAGACAAAGATTAGCAAATGGATTATTTCAATTTATGTCACTTTGATTTAATCCAATTAAATCAAGCTAAATACACATATAATTACATATTTATAATTACCAAAATATTCAAAAATGGTAGAGATATTTACGAATTTACAATTAAGCTCTTGTGTAAATCTTGAATTAATCCAATTAGGTCAAAGTAAATAATCAATGTTATCTAATAACACTTGATTATCTTAGTTGATAATTATAATATCGAATATTATCTTTTATCAAAATTAATCGGCTACCCAAGTGCTCAACGAGTACACTTCATATTGGGACTCTCTAAGTCCATACACGTTCGTCATATAAGCCTAGCTAATATTTACGTAATTTGGCACCTTGGAATTCACGAAGAACACGAACGACCTTGTTGTACTATACAAGTCGATGTCATCACATATGTTTAACATTCCCTTCGTCGTAGGCTATCCAAGTTGTGCTTTGGAAATATAGAATACACCGTCAAGTTTCCAAGGTGCACATATCTTATTGACACGTCCATGGTTCTTTACAACGTAATCATAAACTATTTTTGATTAAAGCGATCCACCCTAGTGTTGGGGTTTTGGTGCAGGCGCAGGGAAGGTCGCGGTTCGGGTGAAATTGTAATTTTTAAAAAAATTTAAATTACCGAATGAATTATTTAATATCCAATATGAATAATTCATTCATATTTCACCTAAACATATTTATTCGATATCAAATAACGACATAAATAGTTAAGAAACATCGCGAAATTTTTACGAAAATATTTTCCGCAAAATGGCATAAAATACATTTTTGACAAACCCGACCACCCAATGCACATGAGGGCTGCCCAGGTCAGCCCCTATAGTACTAGGGCACTTAATGGGCTTCCTGAATAGTGACCAATTCACTGTTTGGGTAGCTGTCACCCGGTTGGCTCAAAAGTCACCCGGTAACGCTGTTTTTCACCGTTTTTGCATATTTCAACTCCGAAACAGTTTCGGGCAATTGTTCCAATACCCAAAATACATCCAATACATTTATATGACATAATTTTCATCACTATAAACCTAATTATCCAGATCTGATCCAAAAACCAAAAATAACATTATTTCATGCTTTAATCCAATTTTCTTAACATTAATCACATTAATCACAACACCAATCCAAGCCACCACTAATGAAGCACCCAAGAACAATTCTAGGTATTACAAGAGTGGTCATAATACTCTAGAATGGCAACAAGTCATCAAATGATCAAATTGAACAAATATTACAATAATATCATTCAATTCTATTTCACACATGCACCAAGCCTTCTATTCCATCTTCCAAATCAAAAACACTCAAATTCTTAAGAAAAGAAGAAACCCTAGAATCTCTCTAGATGCCCAAGAATAACAAACATGCTTTCTAAGCTTAGGGATATTGAAGATTACCTTAAATTCTTTTAATTTCCTTAAGCATTTCTTGATTTTCTTCACTTTTCCTTCTTGAATCATCAAGCAAATTTGGAGAGGTTTTGGAGGATGAGTATTCGGCCAAGGGAAGCCATAAAGAAGAAAAGAAAAAAATTTCTCTTTAAAAAACACAATGACCTACTTTGGGAGGGTATTTTGGTCAATTTCCCAATTTAATTCAATTAAAAAACAAGCTTTATGTTACCAAATCAAATTTGCACACCTTAAGCTTAATTAAAACATGCCACATGTAACCAATAATAATTAAACATTTTTCATAACAATTATGAAAAAGAATATCATTTAATTATTCAAATATTTAACATTTAAATATCTAAATAATTAATTAATATAATTATTATTATATATGTATTTTTATTTACATTAAATAAAAAATACACATATTAATAGCATGTGTCAAAGCCTCATTTGACAATTAATTAATATGTATCGAATCAAATTTTATATCAAATACAAATACAAATACACATTAATTATTAATTCACCAAAATCCCCTAAAGCATGTGTTTTTGTTTAACTATTTAAACGATTCGAATTAACTCATTTAATTCGGTGAAGTATTATGAATAATCTATATTATTCATAACGCGTTGCCCAAGTGCTCAACGAGTACACTTCATATTGTGGGACTCTCTAAGTTTATGTTTATCTGTCACGAAATCTAATTTCGTGTCCATAATTCACCACTCATGAATTATGACGACCACGAATAATCTCGCTAAACTATGCAAGTCGAGGTCATTGTATACATATAATCCTTTTGTCCAGACTATCCATATTATACCTGAGATATTCATAAGAACGTCAAATCCTTATGGTATAATATAGTCGACTTTCAAATTTACGATCTCTAAATAACACTCGGAACTCGCTTCTGAAGTTATACCACGGCCATGGATTTACTAGATCGCAAGCACATGTAGGATACCTATGTCCTGTACACAGGACTGACGGATTCTATCTTGATAAGCACTGGATATCATGCACATCAGTCCACACCCAACGAACAAGCGGAGGTCTGATCTAAATAGATCGGTGATGTGACTGCCATTAAAGTGTGGAGGATAACTCATATATCCATTGTGGTATCTCAAGTCGAATGAACACTATACTACCTCAAATCGAGAAGATTCCTATTGACGTTGGTGTACCATCTATTAGAAAATCTTCAGTGAGTCGTTCAGTGTTTATCAAATAATTACCTACATGTCTATCGAGTCTCCCGAGACTCATGGTTCATTGGGATAAACCATCGGACCAAGTCACGATATACGACATGTACTGGTCTCAGTGGATTCTGCTAACCGACCCGTGTTAGTAAATCTTGACCAGGAACTTTATTTAAGGATATACAACTTATAGTGACGCTTCCCAATGTCAATTACAAACTATGTTGTAACTGCGCACTACATTGTAAATCCTAAGGTCTTTGTCTAATATACACGTATCACTAAATCAGATTTAGTTTCAATCTAATCATAATTAGATTGAATATGTATATAAAAGACAAGAGGTGCTACTATTAAATAAGTAATATTATGGAAAAATGAATTGTTCGTATTCATGAATCGGACATAAATACGATCCAGATTGGCACTCCGAGCACCAGCTCTAACAATTTCTCCCACTTGCTCTAGTGCCAATTCACGGTATCATATACACATCTAAATGTGTATCATATATTCATGGCCCTCAAGAGCTCACATAGCACTCAAATTTAGGCAACAACAATTAATCCCGCTATAACAAATTGAGTTTTTCCAACAAACCCAATCGTTTCCCTTAACCATCATCATTCATATTTTGTAGAACCCATGTTCTACATCAATATGACTCAGATGCGATATCAATATTGTGCTATAGCTATTAAGTTTTCTATGTATTTAGAGATCAAATCCAAAATACTATGTAGACAACCGCAAACATAATACTAATACCAAAATTTATAGTCTATGACATCACTATGTAACTTCATAAGTCAATACTTCATAAGTTACAACTAATTCTACTAATTCAGTAGAATCAACCGTGACACTCCCACTGCATCTTTTCTGACTTTATATGACATAGACCATCTAATGTCATAATTAGACTCAAAACTAATCTGACCATAATGGTTGCGGATTATATTCTCCATGAATAAGAAACTCGTTATTAATATCTTAAAGATAACAAAGAACATGTTTCAAGACCTATCATATGGTCAAACAGGGTATCAAAATAGCTCGTAACAATTATGATTAAATTGATATCTTTAATCGCACATATTATAGTATTCATTATGCCATCATCCTATGATGCATAATATTGATTAGACATTCTAATCAATTTCTCTTTCGACAAAGGAATCATCCTTTACGAAAGATAACACTATATACAAGAGACACACTAACTATCAAACAGTTATACTAACCGTCACACAGATAGTCTTGTTGTGTCCCTTATTAGATCATATCTAATGCACGACTAATGAGAGTATCTCACAAGTCTCTTATCTTATATCATATATAAAATTTTATATCAAATATAATAGAGATTACTCCCACTGCTTTCACGGAGAAAATAAG
This sequence comes from Zanthoxylum bungeanum, assembly GCA_019454045.1. Lineage (NCBI taxonomy): Eukaryota > Viridiplantae > Streptophyta > Magnoliopsida > Sapindales > Rutaceae > Zanthoxylum > Zanthoxylum bungeanum. The sequence goes on from SKCR01034542.1 coordinate 64,738, forward strand.
ACTTAGGTAAAATTTTTACCTCACAAACATCTCATTATTACATTAATAATGATAATGTCGTTAGGATATATAACACTAGAAAGAAATTTATACGCTCCCAATGACCCTATTATCATATGTGTATTCGTTATGCTTTGATAAAATCTGACAATCTGACTGTTATCAAAATTAGAGAACACAGATTTCCGAAAAGCTCACCTGAGTCTACAATAGGCTCTATAAGCATTATACCAAACTACGATCTTAGCAGAATACAAACTCCAGGGCCATTCTAGAATGAACTCTTCAAAACAAAGAAACTACAATGGATCTCTTATTCGAAGAAACCATTCAGGAACGCCATTTTGCATTCTTTAGCCAAAATACATAGTTTAATATCAACATTAACCAACAGATCTTTAAATGTTCAATTAGTGTGACTAGAGACAATTTTCCTCAGAATCTATAATAGATTGCTGAGTATAACCTTTCTCACTGTCATACTATAAAGGTCAAACCTTGAATAAGCTCACTTTTGCTTTTGCTGCGCAAATAATTTACACATTTCATGAACAATTCATAACGAAAGTTAATCAAGTTCAAAACTTGATTGTAGTAAGCTAAGAACAATCTTAAATCTATGGTTCAATGTTAACTTCCGAAATCGATATCAAATATCGCTCCCACTATAAGTTATAGGATAATTTTCTTCGAGAAGAAAACAACAGAACCATTAAGTATCAAATACTACGCTAATGATTTTGATATCCTATTGGACTTATATGGAAGCTTTCTAAGGGTCTTTTCATCTTATTAATTACGTAGTTCCATTTATAGTTTATCACTCTCACATTTGACTTTAATAAGTCAAGTCTTTTCTTCAATTGTTAACATCTGATGTTACACACCAAGTACTAAAATAATTTTATTACTCAGGATCGTAGAAAAGATATTTTATCAAATAGAATACAATATTCTATTAAATAGAATTAAAGATAAACTTTACTTGTACCTTCAAGGCGCAAGTACTTTCAATTATATAACTATTATATAAAAGAAAGATTCAAATCTCAAACCTTTTGAGATTCGAATTTTCTACTTATACATATCATATACGTAAGTGTAGAAACTAATGGAACCTTAATTAAAAATATGAATTAGTGTTATTGGAACATATTCCCAAGAGTATTGAAAACTAATTCGGTAACACTCAATATCAAACGAATCAGATCATATAAGATTCAATTTCTCCCATTGATCAATTCCATCACGATGAAATCATAGAAGAATAATATCGAGTAAGAATCACATTCATTAAATAACTTTAGAAATAATTTCCATAAATTAATGTGTTTGATCATATCAAACATCCTTGAACAATTCAAAGACTCAAGACGAATTTTAAAATATAGTTCTTAACACTTCAAATAGAATATCTTTGAACCATTCAAAATATTCTATCCGTGTTTCATCAGAAACATAATGAAAGTTATCGAACCATTCAAGACGTTCAATACATATATATATATATTTTTTTAGAAACACATAACTAAGTCATGATAATTCATTAACTAAGTTACGAAGTAAAGAAAACTATCCAAGGTAATTTGTAATTCATTAAACTACATACATCCACTGTATTAGTTTAATAAATCTGTGGTCCAATGACGATAATTGGTTAAATGATATTTAATCACATCCTGAATACAATATCCATTAAATGGATAAGGATATATGGTGTGATCTTGTAACAGACCATCCTTTACCATACAGAATAAACATCTAATGCTTATGTGATAAAATCTCATAAAGTATTGTTCTAAGTTATTTAGTTAACCGAATATTTTTCTTAATGTTTATCTCTTCATCAATGACACTACTAGTCATATTAAAATATGTAATAATTGTTTATAAAGAACAAGTAACTATCCAATAGTCGCAAGTTCTGATATCAAACGGGAGATTTGGTATCCAATACTTATAGTTATCGTATTGTGAGAATCGATATTCTATATACACACCTATACACATCTCCTTTCTTTAGCTTTATGATTTACCTTCAATTATTCACAACAATTGCAAATAATTGATTAGCAAACTGTGTCGAACATGTGACTTTTAAAAGTCACTAAAGCCAAGAAACATCATTATAAGATAAACAAAACACCTAATGGAGTTTTCTTAATGCCAGTCAAGAATCTCGAGACATGAACTAATTCACGTCAATTCTTACTGCACAAGAAAATATTCTATCTAGACAATTATATCCTGAAACAGATATCTATTTAGATTACTTATCGTGACTTAGTAATTAAGTCACTAACCATCTTGATTTTAAAGAAAAATGGAACAACAATTCCCGATGGTTTTGACTAATCTAACAATATCCAAGTCTACTAACATTCTAGAACCTATTCTAGAAATTCGCAACCATAAGTGAAGTCAGAAAATATATTCAAATAATATGCATGCAGTGGATAAGAAGTTTAAATTCTATCAACAATATAGAATAAGGAAAAACACAAGCCGTAATTTTCATAATATTACACACTGTTTTAGTTATGGATTTTTAAGCCAGCAGTGTCTCCCACTACTTTACGTAATACCGTAATCCCCAACGGAAAAATGGGAATTCAATAATTAAATTGAATTCCATAGTGAGAAGTGGACCCCTTGAATATATTTCGACTCATAGATTGGCACGATCTCGCCTACATGTATTCATTAGGTAGACAACTCATTGTCAATCACACTCATTGTGACTCCTGATTTTGGTCCTGACCGTTTCTCGTTATGACAACTTTGGCATGTTCACAAGGAGGCGTATCGAGGCTTCACTTGTCAATGACAACCTCAAGCTACCGATGTAGTCCTGAAAACTTTGGCACGTTCAGGTTCACTTGAATTTGTCTAGTATCAAATATACATCCGACATCGATAAAATTCTATCAACTACACCCTCACTGCTTTGGCACGATCTCGGATGCAGCCATAGAAATATACCCATAAACTGTATTGACAAGACTGACCAAGAAACATCCATCCAATACATGTCACTCTACAGCCTTATTTAAGCGGGGATATTCGTCAAGAAAGCATTGCTCTACATCAAAAGCAGAATATAATCTAGATCAATTTCTAAACAGTTCAATTCTACCTTAGAAAACATAACTTAACTTAACCATTAAATTTCCGTTACGTTTCTCGTTAGCGCAGAATCGAAAAGTCAAGAAATATTTAAATTACATGCATCTGCAAACATCAAAATTGGATTAAATATCATATATGGAGCATGAAAAATGTAATGGATGAAGGATCAGACCTGCTCTGATATCATTTTTGTTGGGGTTCTGGCGTGGGCGCAGAGGAAGCTTACTGTTCGGGTGAAATCGTAATTTTTAAAACTTTTTAAATTATCGAATAAATTATTCAATATCCAATATGAATAATTCATTCATATTTCACCTAAACATATTTATTCGATATCAAATAATGACATAAATAGTTAAGAAACATCACGAAACTTTCACGAAAATATTTTTCCGTAAAATGGCATAAAACACATTTTTGACCAAACCGACCACCCAATACACATGAGGGCTATCCAAGTCAGCCCCAAAAGTACTAGGGAAGTTCATGGACTGCCCGAAAAGTGACCAATTCACTGTTTGGGTAGTCGTCACCCGGTTGGCTCAAAAGTCACCCGGTAACGTCATTTTTCGCCGTTTTCGCATATTTCAACTCTGAAATAGTTTCCGAAAATTATTCCAATACCCAAAATACATCCAATACATTTATATGACATAATTGTCATCACCATAAACCTAGTTTTCCAGATCTGATCCAGAAATCAAAAATATCATTATTTCATGCTTTAATCCAATTTTCTTAACATTAATCACATTAATCACAACATCAATCCAAGCCACTACCAATGAAGTACCCGAGAACAATTATAGGTATTACAAGAGTGGTCATAACACTCTAGAATGGCAACAAGTCATCAAATGATCAAATTGAATAAATATTACAATAATATCATTCAATCTACTTCACACATGCACCAAGCCTTCTATTCCATCTTCCAAATAAAAAACACCCAAGTTCTTAAGAAAATAAAAAACCTTAGAATCTTTCTTGATGCCCAAGAATAAGAAATATGCTTTCTAAGCTTAGGGATATTGAGGATTACCTTTAATTCTCTTAATTTCCTTAAGCTATTTCTTGATTTTCTTCATTTTTCCTTCTTGAATCATCAAGAAAATTTGGAGAGGTTTTGGAAGATGAGTATTCGGCCATAAAGAATAAAAGAAAAAAAATTTCTCTTTAAAAAACACAATGACCGACTTTGGGAGGTTATTTTGGTCAATTTCCCAATTTAATTCAATTAAAAAAAACAAGCTTTATGTTAGCGAATCAAATTTGCACACCTTAAGCTTAATTAAAACATGCCACATGTAACCAATAATAATTAAATATTTTTCATAAAAATAATGAAAAAGAATATCATTTAATTATTCAAATATTTAACATTTAAATATCTAAATAATTAATTAATATAATTATTATTATATATGTATTTTTATTTACATTAAATAACAAATACATATATTAATGACATGTGTCAAAGTCTCATTTGAAAAATAATTAATATGTATCAAATCAAATTTTATTTCAAATACAAATACACATTAATTATTAATTCACCAAAATCCCCTAAAGCATGTGTTTTCGTTTAACCGTTTAAACGATTCGAATTAACTCATTTAATTCGGTGAAGTATTATGAATAATCTATATTATTCATAACGCATTGCCCAAGTGCTCAACGAGTACACTTCATATTGTGGGACTCTCTAAGTTTAGGTTTATTTGTCACGAAATCCAATTCCGTGTCCATAATTCACCCGCTCATGAATTATGACGACCACAGATAATCTCACTAAGCTATGCAAGTCGAGGTCATTGCATACGTATAATCCCTCCGTCACAGGCTATCCATATTATACATGAGATATAGATAAGAACGTCAAATCCTTATGGTAATATATAGTCGACTTTCAAATTTACGATCTCTAAATAACACTCGGAACTCACTTCCGAAGTTATACCACGACCATGGATTTACTAGATCGCAAACACGTATAGGATACATATGCCTTGTACACAGGACTAATGGATTCTATCTTGATAAGCACTGGATATCATGAGCATCAGTCCACACCCAACGAACATGTGGAGGTCTGATCTAAATAGATCGGTGACGTGACTACCATCAAAGTGTGGAGGATAACTCATATATCCACTATGGTATCTCAAGTCGAAGGACCACTATGCTCGCTTAACTCGAGAATATGCCTATTGACGTTGGTGTATCATCTATTAGGAAATCTTCAATGAGTCATTCAGTGTTTATCAAATAAACACCTACATGTCTATCGAGTCTCCCGAGACTCATGGTTCATTGGGATAAACCATCAGACCAAGTCACGATATACGACATGTACTGGTCTCAACAGATTTTGCTAACCGACATGTGTTAGTAAATTTTGACCAGGAACTTTATTTAAGGACATACAACTTATAGTGATGCTTCCCAATGTCAATTACAAACTACGTTGTAACTGCGCACTACATTGTAAATTCTAGGGTCTTTATCTAATATACACGTATCACTAAATCAGATTTAGTTTCAATATAATCATAATTAGATATCTAATCGTAATTAGATTGAATACGTATATAAAAGACAAGAGGTGCTACCATTAAATAAGTAATATTATGGAAAAATGAATTGTTCGTATTCATGAATCAGACATAAATACGATCCGGATTGGCACTCCGAGCACCAACCCTAATACCTAGGTGATTAGCTTTGGCGCCAAAGTCTTAAGAATCGTGACTTATTCACATGGATACTTAAACCTCTTATGGTATACATACAGGTCGACGGATCCTATCTTGATACGCATTTGTTTAACGAGTGCATCGATCCACACCCAATAAACATCTAGAGGCCAGACCATGAAAGATTTCTGATATACATGGCATCAAATTGTGGAGGATCTCACACAAAATCAATGATATCATATAGTCAAAGGATCACATATACTACTCGACTCGAGGAGATTCCTATTGACGGTGGTGTGTATTTCTAACTATTAGGAGTCATCTGTGAGTCATTCAGTATTTGCTCTATGAATACCCACTTGTCTATACGAGCTTCTCATGCTCATGGTACATCGGGTTAAACCATTAGAACTCCAATTCCAATACAAGACATGTGTTTATCTTCTATGTTATAGAAATTCGACCGTATTCCAAAACCAACGACTAGGAATATTTACTTTAAGAATAGTTTATAATAGTAATAATATCCTAATGTCGGACTATCTAGTGTCCAATATTACTACATGACTATTCTAAGGTCGATGTCATTCTCAGCATATATATATCCATCTAATATGCATAATGACATTACCATTAATAAGGTTTGAAATGAAAATATCGTTATTTTATTAATAAACATTATTCGGATTGGCGCTTCAAGCACCAACTCTAACATCAGGACCTTATAACAATCACTCCAACTAAAATATAATCATAAATCACAAAAATAAAAATAAAGCACCAAGAAGGAAATATATTGTCAAGCGTCTCAACGGAAACATATTGATAAGTCATAAAACAAGAAAAAATGATCAAACATCGAGATAGAAACAACTCTTTAACAAGCGTCTCGGCGGAAACATAATGATAGTTTTTAAAATGTTAAAACATATAACAAACATCGAGACGAAAATATATATTCATTATATACTTATCAAAACCGTTATCCAAAATCCTTTCTCAAAACATTTTTGAAATCATAACTCAAAACGTCAATTTATAAAACCAAATATCATAGGTGCAATAATAGAACATCCCCTCATATATCAAATTCTCTATATAACATACATTAAACTCATCATCCTTGGCAAGAATTCACAATTTGAAATCATATATTTCAATCACAACTAAAAATGTAACCTAGTGCATCACACGAGAGATCATACATAGGTTGATACGTGTACTGGCTTATACATACAAGCTCGTACAAGATCCATCACTTATTTTAGAATAGGTATGGAATGGATGTCATCTAAACGGAATCCTAACAAGTACTTTTAAATGGTAACTTATAAACACATTTCATGGATTATAACCCTCAAGTCATGTATATTACATGGCACATTTCATTTCCATCAAGTTTTGACAAACGACTCGCACATTGAGAAACATTATCAACAAAGTACACTCCAATAACATAATATTAACTTTGTACTTATGTCTTTACACTCATAACATAAGATTTCATGCATACTTCTTCCAAACCACCCAAACCCGTGGTGGTTTGGATCCAACCTAATCCATACTTGATTCTTGCTAGTAAACACTCTTCAAAGCTCTATTGTTACTCCCAAACTCATAGATCTCATAATACTTCAAAAGCAACAAAACCTAGGGTTTCAATACTTCACACATATCAAGGGTTTCAGGTCATTTTATGCATGTTTCATGACCAAAATTACTCAACTAAGTATACTTTACTCACTAATCATCCCAAACATGCAAAACTAACTCAAATCAAAACGTGGGTTTCCCACAAATGCACGACAAGAGCTAAAGAAAAGCTTAGAGACTTACATGAGTTTCCTATGGCTTGGAATACATGAGTCTTCAAGATCCATGATACACAATCTCTATAATTAAATTTTTATTACCTATTATAATAAAAAGATATATTATAATCTCCTATTAAAATAAAAAAATATATGTGACACTTAATCTCTGCAATTAATTTTTTATTAGTAACTTATAAAATTAAAATAAAAAACCTATTAAAATTAAAATAAAAAACCTATTACAATATTAAAACATAATCTCATATTAAAATCAGAGACATAAATAGCAGTCGTCCACAAAAAATAGATAATTTTTTAATTTTTAGGTATATTATTATTTGTTCTTTTACTTTGAATTATTTCTACAAGTTTTCATGAAGTTTTTATTATTTATAGTGCTTTATGATGTAGACTATGATTAATAGCCCTTGCACAGTGACAGTCAAGATTTCAAGTTTTATAAGAAAAATTAATTTTTATAAGCTTAAATTGAATAAATTACATTAAATTTCATTAGAATTCATCTGAAAGAAAATTAAATGTTTTAAGTTATTTATAATTAAGAATATGTTTTCAAATGAGAAAGTAAGATGAGAGAGAAACTCTAATATGAATTAGAAACACTGGTTGAGAATTGATAGACAAGAGGTCGCCAAGAGGCGTGACTTGGTGATATATGGTTAAGGAACTAGTCTTCAGGTCCTGGGTTTGAATCCAATGGGTGCGTTTCTTATAAGAGCTTGGGGCAATCAAATGTTTTACCTACTCTGTTTAAGCCCGAGTCGGGTGGTTTGACGACGGGGTTTCTAACGTTTCCAAAAAAAATATATTTTCTCATTTATATTATAAAACCAACTAGATGCGCTCATTTACAAGATCAATATTAAGAATTTTATTATGATAGAAAATTATAATCAAAGATTTATTCAACCCGTATAAAATGGTGGGCATACACTAATATATATAAAGATGTTAAGTTTTATCTTTTCCTATAAAATGGAGGAAGCTGGCAAATGAACAAGTGCAATTTGGGTATAGTACGTAATATGTGTCAGCCTCCAATGGGTGTGGCTTGGTGGTGAAGGGTCCAGAATCTCACCTTGAGGTTCTGGGTTCGAATCCAGGGGGTGCAACTTCTTGTAAGAGCCTGGGGTAGCCGGGGGTTTTACCTGCGCCACGGCCCAGAATGGGTGGTTTGGTGGCGGGGTTTCCAACGATTTCAAAAAAAATAAAAAAAAAAACGTAATATGTTTCATACATAATCTATTTAAATATAGTATACAAAATACTAAAATTTAAGAAATTTGTAAGCAATCCTTTTCATTATCGCATCACTGTAATTTTGCTCATAATTTTAAATCATTCTTACATTTCCAAAAAAAATATATATATATTTTATTTTGTATACAAGTGGAAATATACAGGGCATGTCGGAGATATTATTATATCTAGGGATTTTATTATTTTGAGCAATCCCAATTTTTTTTAATTAAATTTATAAGTATAATTTTTTTCTTTATATAAATGAACAAATAAAATCCTTTTGGATAAAAGTAATATTCTCCTTCATTCAATTTTGTTTTTAATTAAACAAAAAAACATTAACAAGTAGCTGTCATTTCCGTGGCAGCTGCCATTCAAGTTGCAATTTTTTTAAAAAAAAATTGCAACTTGCGTTTTGTGACACCTGCTGCTTGCGACATATGATATGGGCTATTTTGATTATAAAACAAAGTTTGCCACTTGTCTAATTTTGAAAATCTCCCTCATAACCCTTTTTAACTATTACAGTTTTTGTTGTAAATTCTTCAAATATTATTGTTTTGGATGGAGGAGAGACATGTCCCTTAAATGGTACCCTATAGGGACATGTCCTCCAATGAGTATAACATGCTTCTAGGCTCCAAGGGGTGCATGGGAGGGGTATAACCATTTGGAGGGTTGCACCCCAACTCAAAGGGTGCCCTTAAGGCACCCTTCCATGTCTTTATAAGGAGGCCTCCATGTTCATTCTCAGAGATCCGAATCCATCCGAATTTTAGAGTCTCATTTTGTTGTTTTAAGTCCGAGAGAGTTCCTCCATTTCCATGTTCAAGATCTTCTTAAGGAGTGTCTCTTGAAGAAGAGGAATCCAAGTTATCCTGGGAGAACGTTAGCCACAAAGCCCGTAGAGCACCGAGACGGGGCTAATAAGTTCTTAAGGACAGAGATACATCTAGACACGTCATTTATAAGGTTTTTCTTGTTCTCAAAGTATTAGAGTTCTTGCATGTTAAAGTAGATCTGAAATTTGGTTCTGGTTTTGATTGTTATTTGCATGTTAGTTTCGTTTAATAACACACAAATCCACCAACAATCTTAAGAACTTATTATTTTAGTGTTATTAGATAGAAATTCGCATGCTTAGATAAGAAAATTTTCGGGAAAATATAGTTTGTGCATGAAAAATACGTAAGGGCGTTCGAACGCCCGGCGAACGCAAAGGCTAAAATCTGAATTTTCATAAGAAAGTTCGAACGCGCATTAAAACGCAACTCGAACGGAAGCCTTCTGCCTTAGAACGTGCGAACGTGCATTCAAACGCAACTCGAACGCAAGCCTTCTGCCTTAGAACGTTCGAACGCGTTCTACACGCAACACGAACGTAAACTCTCTGGAATATTTCGTTCGAATGCGCTCTCCAAAGCTACACGGACTTGAACTCTTTGGAACATTTCGTTCGAACGCGTTTATGAACGCTACACGTACGTGCATACACTGGACAGTCTCGTTCGAACGTAGATACGAACGCGACACTAAAGAAATTGGTTCTGAAATTATTTTATGGTTTAAAATAAACTTAATTTGTAATATTAACTTAGAAAAATCATATACTGTAAAACAATAAACTTGGTAGTATATATTTAAGTTATTATTAGGGTGTTCAATTATCACAAGCATACACATAGTGATAAAGTTGAAAATTAATTGTGTGTTGCATACTTGGTTGAGAATTAAAAGTGTAATCTTACACAAGTAATTCCATCCAATCTTGATTGACACATACACATATATCTACACATATCGAATATTGTATTGTAAAATTAAAAGTGTAATACTATGTTTTGAATTGCTTAGAGATTCTATTGAGGAAGTGTTTAAAGGATATTCTGTCAAAAATGCGATAAGATCCTAAGTGGTCGGGGATTTAAGTGGTTACTCCAGACCCCTCTCGTTCTCTGGGAATAATCCCTTATTTACTTTTCATAAGAAACCTTAGTCGAAATTCAAGGACTTGTGTTTATTGGTACTACCGTCCAATAGAATAACGAGTGTATACTTGGTATATCACTTGAACAAGATCATTTGTTGATCGTTGTGCAAATTGTCTTTTGTAGACTTATTGACTCATGTTGGTTTTCCAGTTACATATGGCTAGCGGAAACATCATAGTACCGGTCTCTTCATGGAGAAAAGTCGGAAAAGTTTAGTGGGGTAAACTTTAAACAGTGGCAGAGTAAATGTGTTGTTCTACCTGACAACTCTCTAGTTGGCTAAGTACCTCAAAGATCTTCCGGGTCCTGTGGAGGGTGAATCGGAAACAGCCAAGGAACTGCGAGAAGAGACATGGTCGTCTGACGACTTCTTGTGCAAGAACTACCTTTTGGGTGGACTTGACAATACCATGTACAATGTGTACCATGGCATGACTTCTGCGAAGATTCTCTGGGAATCTCTCGAGAAGAAATACAAAACCGAGGATGCCAGACAAAAGAAATTTATCGTGGGTAGGTTCCTAGACAACAAGATGGTAGATTCAAGAACAGTAATGTCTCAGTTGGGTGAACTGCAATTGATCATTCATGAAATATTAGATGAAGGTATGAAACTCTGTGAGATGTTTCAAGTTGCCACTATTATTGAAAAGTTACCTCCATCATGGAAGGACTTCAGGAGCCATCTGAAACACAAAAAGAAGCAGATGAGCCTTGAAGACCTTGGAGTTCGATTGAGGATCGAAGAGGACAACAGGAAGTCTGAGAAGGCCAGCTACAAGACTATGGAGTCTAAGGCCAACATCGTCGAGGGTGTAAAGAGTAGCAAAAAGAGAAAGAACAGTGGAGTTGATTCTTCCCAGGCTAACAAGAATTTCAAGGGAAAGTGCTACAATTGTGGAAAGAGCGGTCACATGGAAAAGGACTGCAGAAACAAGAAGTCTCAGGACAAGGGCAAGAAAAAGAAAAATGAGGCCCATGTCACAGAAGATGAGCAGCTGACTGATGAGATCTCAGAGATGAACCTATCAGCAGTGGTAACTGAAGCCAACTTGGTTGGGAATCTGAGAGAATGGTGGGTATACACTGGGGCTACTCGTCATATCTGTGCTGAAAGCAAGATGTTTTCCTCATATCATAAGATCGATGGTGGCGATCATCTGACAATAGGAAACTCATCTACCTCTAGAGTGGTTGGACAAGGCACATTGGTTCTGAAGATGACATCCGGAAAGGAGCTTACATTGAAGAATGTATTGCAAGTTCCAGATATTCAGAAGAACTTGGTCTCGGTCTCTCTCCTTAGCAAGGCTGGTTTTAATTTGTATTTGTTTCTGGTAAATTTGTATTGACAAAAAATGATGTATATGTAGGAAAATGATACCTCACTGAGGGCCTTTTCAAATTCAATGTAATGACTGTTAATCGACACAGTGCTATTAATAAAGCTACAACTTCCGCTTATATTATTGAGTCACGAAATGTATAGCATGAGAGGTTAGGACATGTTAATTATGATACAATACATAAATTAATTAACATGGACCTTATAACTAAATTTGCAATTGATAGCCAACATAAGTGTGAGGCATGTGTTGAAGCAAAAATGCATAGAACATCATTTCATTCCATAGAACGAAGTTCTGAACCCTTGGAACTTGTACACACTGACGTGTGTGATATGAATATTGTGCAAACAAGAGGAGGTAAAAAGTACTTTGTCACTTTTATCGATGATAGCACAAGATTATGTTATGTGTATTTGATGAGGAGCAAAAATGAAGCTATTTAGAGCTTCGTACACTATAAGAACGAAGTTGAAAATCAACTTGGCAAGAAAATCAAGAGAATTAGGAGTGATAAAGGTGGTGAATATGTGTCACCATTTGGTGAATATTGTTCCAATCATGGAATTATTCACGAAACTACTCATCCTTATTCACCTCAACAAAACGGGATTGCTGAGCGTAAAAACCGGACGTTGAAGGAAATGATGAACGCCATGTTGACAAGCTCTGGTTTACCCCAGAAACTTGTGGGGGGAAGCCTTGCTTTCCGCGAACTATGTTCTGAACAAGTTTCCTCATAGAAGACTGGACAAGACACCATATGAGTTATGGAAAGTCTACCTTCCTACAAATACCTAAATGTGTGGGGGTGTTTTTTTCAAAGTAATGGTTCCTAAAACTAAGAAGGTTAGAATATGACCCAAAATTGTTGATTTTATATTCATTGGATATGCTCGCAATAGTAGTGCATATCGATTCTTGGTGCACAAGTCTGAGATTCCTGATATCAATCCGAATATGATAATTGAGTCAATGAATGCGACATTTTTTGAAGAGACGTTTCCTTGTAAGGAGAGACAAAGAACAGAGTCTCTCAAAAGAACTATTGATACTGTCAAAGACAGTGATCAGGTTGACCAAGAATCAGATCAACGCGTAAACGTTGAGACAATCAAACCTAGACGTAGCAAAAGAGCTAGAACGTCTTAGTTGTTTGGTCCCGATTTACTGACATACTTGTTAGAAAATGAGCCTCAAAGCTATAAAAAAAAATAATGTCTTCGCCGGAGGCACCTTTGTGGAAAGAGACTATCAACATTGAGATTGATTCCATCCTACAGAACCATACTTAGGAGTTGGTTGATCTTCCTCCAGGTTGTAAGCCACTGGGCTACAAATGGATATTCAAACGAAAGATGAAATTGGATGGATCAATAGATAAGTACAAGGCAAGGCTTGTCATAAAAGGTTATAGACAAAAAGAGGGCCTTGATTACTTTGACACCTATTCACCAGTGACTTGTATCACATCAATAAGAATGCTCATAGCCATAACAACTACATTTGGTCTTGAAATACATCAAATGGATGTAAAGACGACATTCTTAAATGGTGAATTGGACGAGGAGATTTACATGGAACAACCAGAAGGTTTCAATGTTCCTGGACAAGAACAGAAAGTGTGCAAACTTGTAAAATCCTTGTACGAATTAAAACAAGCACTTAAACAATGGCATGAGAAATTTGACAAAGAGATGTTGTCAAGTAGGTTCAAAACCAATGAGTGTGATAAGTGTGTGTACACCAAATCAATTCAAAAAGGATATGTCATTGTGTGTCTCTATGTAGACGATATGCTGATAATCGGTAGTAATCATGAAATGATTCAGTCTACCGAAAAATGTGTTATCCAACAAATTTGATATGAAAGATTTGGGTATAGCTGATGTGATCCTAGGAATTAAGATTTCTAGAACATCAGAAGGATATATATTATCTCAGACTCATTATGTTGAGAAGATACTTGAGAAATATAACAAAGGAGATCTAAATGTGGCTAGAACTCATGTAGACCTAACTCTATATCTATCAAAGAATACTGGGTCAAGCGTATCGCAATTAGAGTATTCGAGAATCATCGGAAGTCTGATGTATCTCATGAATTGCACACGACCTGATATCGCTATAGTTGTGAACAGACTTAGCAGATATACGAGCAATCCAGTACACAACCACTGGAAAGCCATAGTAAGAGTTTGGAGGTATCTGAGAGAAACTTCAAAATATGGGCTGCATTATGCGAGATATCCTTCTGTTCTAGAGGGATACAACGATGCTAACTGGATATCTGATACAGTGGATTCCAAATCTACGAGTGGATTTGTTTTCACAATTGGTAGTGCAGCCGTGTCATGGAAATCCTGGAGGCAAACATGTATTTCCCGGTCTACTATGGAATCAGAGTTCATAGCATTAAACAAAATAGCGGAAGAAGCAGAATGGCTTCGAAATTTCCTGGAGGATATTCCTAGTTGGCCCAAACCGGTGCCAGCGATAAGCATACATTGTGATAGCCAATCAGATATTGGGAGAGCCCAAAATACAATGTATAATGGTAAGTCTCGACACATACGTCAGAGATATAATACCATACGTCAACTGATCTCAAGTGGCATAATATCGATCGATTATGTCAAATCTAAGAAAACCTAGCGGATTAACTTACTAAAGGTTTACCTAGAGAGCAAGTTGAGAAGTCATCGAGGGGAATGGGCTTGAAGCCTATAAATTAAGAATTGTCACTGTGGAAACCCATCCTAGCTGATTGGAAATCCCAAGATCTAAGTTCAAAAGGGACAACAGAAACTTTGTGCAATCCAAAACAAGCACTGAAGAGTTTTACACTCTTTCCCATTCCGATAATGACGCAGAGTGTTATCTGTCAAGGTTAGGATAAGTTAAGGCTTTTAATGATCACTATATTAGGAGATGAGTCATAGTGGGGGTAAAAGCAGATTACCTCTTCATAGTATATCACTTATTTCAAGTAAAAAGTGAGGCCGCTTCCATGGGATTTTACAGGCTGATTTCCCTAAAGTGCTTGATGAATCCAGGACCGCTGTTATGGCCGAAATGAACACAACCGTAGAATGGGAAATGGTCGAAGTAAAGCTGTGGGTTGGCAGTTGTCTTGGTTTACACCAACGGCAGAACCGTTCAAGACTATTAGTCACTGATTTGCAAAGTAAATCCGATTATCATTCACTTGGAAAGGTTCAAGGAGAAAGCTACCTATTTTGATGCAGCTTTTGTTCACGGAAATTCTCACAAGTGTCTGCATGAATATTTGAAGAATTGTGGGGGATTGTTATAAATTCTTCAAATATTACTATTTTGGATGGAGGAGGGACATGTCATTTGGATGGTACCCTATAGGGTGAAGACACTTGCATTTTTACATGAAAGCCTGATGATGAGCCTCGTTTGGAGACACTACCCGATAAGTTACGGAACTTGCGGGAAACGGACGTCGGAAGGGGAAATTCAGGATAAGTAGGTCATCAAATTTGATTCGCATGTTCACTGCATGTGCGTTCATACTGCGTTTGGAAACACATTCGAACGGTAAATAGATTGCGGGCGTTCGTGCAGTGTCCGGGAATGCGTTCGAACGACTATCGATATTTCTGTTTTACTTTTAGCCACACGCCCAAGCCCACCAAAGAGCCAAGCCCACCAAATCCCATCCAAAAATATTCAACACATTAAACACATGTTAAAATCCAAACAAATCACCTTCCTAATCAAATTAAATCCAAACAAATCACCTTCTTAATCAAAATAATATACTTCCTCATTAAATCAAATCCCCACCAAATCACCTTCCTAATTACCAAAGATTTAAATCTAATCTAAATAAATCACCTACCAATTTAAAGATATTCCCCCACAAAAAATACACAAGATCACTTCCTTAAATAATTAAATTAAATACACCCCATATTTACTTGATTTTATTCCCTTTTTTAAGCCATACATACACAAGGAAACCCTAGGCTCACCATTATAAAAAAGAGACCCAAGCCAACCCTATTCCCCCTTAGACATATCTCTCTCTCTCTCGCCTGTACCTCTCTCTCTCACACACACTCACGTATACACGTCCAACACTCACGGCAATAACAAACAACAACCAGCAAAGTACCCCTTCAATCACAGAAAACAAAACCCCCAAACAACAGCTACATTACCGAAACCAAACCCCTAAATAACCGAAATTGCAGCCTCAAAGCACCTCTAAAAAACCGAGAAATAGCACCCCCTAAACACGCACAAAGTAGTCCCTGAAATACCTAAAAAACCAGTCCCAAATCACCCAAAAACCAGTCATGAAAATAACCATTAAACAGTGGCAAAGGAACAGCTAAAAATAGCGAGGAAAGACCGAGAAAGCAGCAGTGAAAACTACGGAATGGCGAAGGAAAATATTGGACCAGAAAACCAGAAAGGTTGCAGAGTAGTAACCCTTCCGATGACGACGTGATGCACTTTCGAGGAGCAACGTAAAAGGTAAGACCTGAGGGTACCCTTTTATTACTTTTTTATTTTGCTGTTTGGATGCGGCACGCTCGGTTAGACATGGAATATGTCCAACCGGGTGTCCGAGGTCCTATATCAAAGACGACCAAAATTCCTTGTCACATCTTTCTTTAACGTTCCTTTATTTATTTATCGCACACTTACTTCATATTATTAGCTCTTTATCATTCCGCATGCTTCTCTCTTTGTTTATGTGTTGTTATATGCATTATTATACTCCACGTCCATTTTCATGATTGCATTGTGTTAACGCTTGAATGTTGCCTCTCGTGGTGTATCGGATGGAAACCCAGACATAAATTCCGTAGCCGAATCTGAATGGACGGTAGTGCGGTCTGTACTTGGGATACAACTCCACGTACCACTTGGGGAAACATTCCCGCATGTGTTTACTACATTGTGGATGCCACTTTTGTCATCCCATTCGAACGCGTTCTTGAACGCTACTCGAACGCATGTATTCTTCCTCGCCCCCGTTCGAACGTGTTTCCGAACGCTAGACAAACGCGGGCATTCTGGATAGGTTCCTTTATCATGTCTCATGTATTTTTTTGTTCATTGTTCCGCTATCTATTTTCTATGTGTTTTTTTATTGTTAATCTAATGCGCATGGGCTAACTAGGGTGGATTAAAGGTCCTCTATTCGAGGGAAATGCCTAAAGGCTACCTTTACCACGATGTTTTGCCACGTCGAACGAGGTACACTCGATTGAATGTGAAATATGATCAATCGGGCATACAAAGTCCCATATTATTGCTTTATTTATCTTCTATGCATTGTTACTTGATGTGCATGGGCTAATTATATTGGTTTAAAGGTCCTCTATTTGAGGGAGAAAAAGTCTAAAATGCTACCTTTACCATGATATTTTACCGCGCCTTTTATTATTCCGTTATTTATTTTTCGCATATTATCTATTTGTTTATTCATGCATTGTGATCTAGTGCGCATGGGCTAACTAGGGTGGGTTAAAGGTCATTCATTCGAGGGAATTGCCTAAATGCTACCTTTACCACGATGTTTTGCTGCACCGGACGAAGTACACTCGATTGAATGTGAAATATGTTCAATCGGGCATACGAGGTCCTACATTATGTATTTATTTATCCATGCATGTGTTTGTGTCATTTCAGATGCCATTTTGGTAATCTCGTTCGAACGCGAGCACAAGTGAGCATTTGGGAGTTGTGTGTGCATCTCAAGAGCATAGGCGTGCCATGGTTGAGGCTTTGAGTAAGATAGTGGTACCGAAGGATGCCAACCCTGCAATATTTGTTGGAACGGTGCAGAAGGAAGCTTTACAGGTGATAACGTTCTCTGATGAAGAACTCCCGTTAGAGGGAATGGATCACAATAGGCCGTTATTCATAAGGGCGGAAGTGAGGGGCAAAAGGACGTCTTGTGCAATGGTGGATGATGGCTCATCTATCAATGTGTGCCCTTCGAAGATTTTATCGAGGTTGGGTCTGAAGGTGACAGATTTGAGTCCCTCCAATATGACTATCAAGGCGTATGATGATAGTAAGCAGGGAGTAGAGGGCACCTTTGCGGCGATAGTCAAGGTTGGCCCAGTTTTGGATGAGGTTGAGTTCACGGTACTTGATATCCCGGCCACTTTGGCTTTGCTTTTGTGGAGGCCATGATTTCACAAGGTTGGGGGCGTGCCCTCCACTTTACACCAGGTCATCAAGTTTCCGTATGGAGGAGAGATCGTCACCATCAGAGCTGAGGTAGACAATATTGTGGCCGCCTTGGAGATACATCCTTTCACGAGGTTCCAAGTGGCGACAAGCTTTGAGGAGTGGGTGGATCCTAAGGTAGATAGGATCATGGAAAAGATGAAGTTCAAGCCGGGCATGGGTTCAAGTGTTGGAGGAGCACTACCGGACTTCAAGGGGCAGACCACCAAGAGAGGTTTGAGGTACAAGTCCGACGAGGATAAGTCGAAGACCAAGAAGAAAGTGCTGAAGATGGCAGACTACTTTGTGAAAGCTATGGGGTATCAATGAGAGCCTGAACCAGTGGAAGTCAATGGGATAATGGTACCCGGATTTGAGATTTTCCAGGACGTGATGGGCAAGGAGCCACGAATAGAAGAAGTCGGAAAAGAGGAAGATAAGTGGGAAGAGGAGCTGATGCAGCTAGAGAGCCTGACGCTCGAGGAGAGCAAGGAGACCGAAGGAAACAAGGCTACGGACGACGAAGATGTTTATTTCCCTGATTTATTGATTGTACTCCCGCATTCGCTAATAATAAAGACATTCATTTCGCTTACTTGCATAAGTCTCTTCCTTCTAACTTATACGACCTGAGCATATTTGACATTAACTCAACCAAAACAAACGCATTTAACCTTGGTAAGCCTGGAAGCCCCAAGGAAATTCTAGTTGTGAGTGAGGTTACCTCTGAGGAACGGAAAGAATTAGAGGGAATGTTAATCAAATATGCTAATGTGTTCGCTTGGTCCTACGAGGACATGTCCGGAGTAGATAGAAGTATCGCCCAACACGCAATACCGATTTATTTGAACATGAGACCAGTAAAGCAGAAGCTTCGAAGGATGAGACCTGAGTGGGCCGAAAAGGTTAGAGAAGAGGTTAAGAAGCAGATAGACGTGGGATTTCTAGAAGTAGTGAAGTACCCCGAGTAGATAGCGAACATTGTGTCGGTGCCGAAGAAAGATAGGAAGGTCAGAATGTGTGAGGATTATAGAGACCATAACAAGGCTTGCCCAAATGATGATTTTCCTTTACCCCATATAGATGTACTGGTGGATAGCGCGGCTTTATCTGCCATATACTCATTCGCAGATGGGTTCTCGGGATACAATCAGGTCCTTATGGCTGAAGAAGACAAATATAAGACTTTCTTTGTCACCGAGTGGGGCACATATTGTTACAAATTGATGTTGTTTGGACTCAAGAATGCGGGAGCCACTTATCAATGGATTGCCACTACGTTATTCCATGACTTGATGCATAAGGAGATCGAAGTATACGTGGACGACATGATGGTGAAGTCAGAGACGAGAAGCGGACACATAGAAGTGCTCGAGAAGTTCCTTCAGAGAGTCAAAAAATACAACCTACGATGGAATCCCAAGAAGTGTGTGTTCAGGGTAACGTCAGAAAAGTTGCTAGGACATAGGGTAGGAATGGGAGGAATAGAAGTAGACCCTGAGAAGATCAAAGTGATTACCGAAATTCCCACACCGAAGATGGAGAAAGAAGTTAGAGCTTTCCTCGGGAAGATACAGTACATCAGTCGATTTATCGCCAAGCTTACGTTAGTATGCGAGCCCATCTTCAAGCTGTTGAGGAAAGACCAGCCGGTGAAGTGGAATAAACAATGCCAAGAAGCCTTTGACAAGATCAAGGAATACTTAGTGAAACCTTCTATCTTGAAACCTCCAAAACTGGGTAAACCCTTAGTGTTGTATTTGGCCGTAAAACCTGAAGCGCTGGGGGCGATGATGGTACAAGCAGATGAGACAGGGGTAGAGCATGCAATCTACTACCTCAGTAAGAAGATGCTTCCGTATGAAGCCCGCTATCAAGAAGTAGAAAAGATCTGTTTGGTGGTAGTGTGGGCGTCCAGAAAATTGCGTCTTTACTTCCAGTCTTACAAGATCCAAGTGGTAGCGAAGGAGAATCCATTGAATTACCTGCATTCGGTACCTTCGCTAGTAGGGAAGTTAGATAGATGGTTGGTATTTCTGACGGAGTTTGATATTGAGTATCTCACTTCCAATGTAATCAAGGGGCGAGCCGTAGCGGAGTTCTTAGCACTACAACACATAGAATGAGACCAATACAAGTTCGAATTCCCAGACGAGGAAATCCAAGTGATAATGGTCGAAGGATGGAAGATGTATTTCGACGGAGCAGTGAACTACAAAGGAGTCGGGATAGGGATCGTGATAATAATCCCTGAAGGAGAAACTTTACCCATGGCCAAGAGGCTGACGTTTGGAGTAACCAATAACATGGCCGAGTATGAAGCATGCACCTTCGGATTGACAGCACTGATAACCTTGAGAGCTAAGAATATAGAGGTCTATGGGGACTCGATGTTAGTAGTCCGATAGATGCAATGAGAATGGGAATTGAAGGAGAAACGATTGAGAACCAACCTATTTCACCTCAAGAAGTTGGCACATGCAATTCCCGATTGTAAATTCCAGCACTTGCAGCGATAAAAGAACCAAATGGCAGACACGTTAGCCACCCTAGCAACAACTTGGGAGAATCCAGAGAAGTTGGCGATGAGACCTTTAGTGTTGACGACAGCAAGCAGGCCCAATTACAAGATCGAAAGAGTCTTAGAAATAGAATTCAACGACGGGAAATCTTGGTACTACGATATTCAACGATACCTAGAATGCAGAGAATTCTCAGAGGAAGCCGGCAGGAAAGACAGGATAGCCATTCAGAAGTTGGCTTCCCAATACGTGAGTTTGAAGGGAGAACTATACAAGAGACAAGCGAATGGCATCCAACTGAAGTGCTTAAGGAAGGAAGAGGCTCAGAAAGCGATGAAAGAAGTACACGCCGGAGTATGTGGACCGCACATGAATGGATTGAATTTGTCTCGCAAGATAGTAAGACAAGGCTTCTACTGGTCGACCATGGAAGCTGACTGCGTGAAGTTGGTGAAGCATTCTCACTATTGTCAAGCGCGCGATAACTTTAACCATTTGCCACACACGAAGTTGGACGAACTATCGGAGCCATGGCCTTTCTCAGCATGGGAATTGACATGATCGGAGAAATTCGACCACACGCATCGAATGGACATCGTTTCATAGTAGTGGCGGTAGACTACTTTTCGAAATGGGTAGAAGCTGAGTCATTTCATAACGTTACAAGCAAAGCAGATGATGAAGTTCATAGCCCGGAACATTATATGTCGATACGGATTGCCGCATCACGTAGTAACAGACAACGGAGTTCAATTTCAAGGAGAAACCAAGGCGATGCTACAGAAATATGGCATAGGACATCACAGGTCGTCACCTTACAGACCGTAAGCAAATGGGGCGGTCGAGGCAGCCAATTAGATGATAAAGAAGATAATAGCCAAGATGACGGAAAGTCACAGAGATTGGGCGGACAAACTACCATACGCCCTGTGGGGGTACAGAACTTCTGTGAGAACGACAACGGGAGCCACGCCATATTCATTGGTCTATGGAATGGAAGCAGTATTACCGGTAGAAGTTGAGATACAGTCAATGCGGGTACTAGCAGAGACAGAGTTACCTAAACAAGAATGGGCCTCGCAGAGATTTGAACAGTTACCATTATTAGATGAGAAGTGAATGAAGTCCTTGCATCATATGCAGATATACCAAAAGAGGTTGGCTCGAGCATTTAACAAGAAGGTGCGTCTTACCCAGATTAGAGAAGGCGACCTAGTACTCAAGCAGTCAAAGCCGTCAATGTTAGACCCGAGAGGAAAGTTCAGACCCAACTGGGAAGTACCCTACATAGTCAAGAAAGTGATGGGAAACGGGGCAGTGAGACTGTCAGATTTAGAAGGAAACGAGTTCACCGAGCCAGTCAACGTGGACATATTGAAGTAATATTTTTCCTGATGGAGAGGAGATCGAGCGATCACCAGAAGAACTGGTAGAAGACCTAACCCAACGGAATAGGAAACTCATCTATGCATGCATGCATACACGTAACGAACTTGCATTCTTTTCTTGTTTTGTTTCTTTTTGTATTCGTAGGTTTCGAAGAAAGAAAAGAAAAATGCGGCAAATGCAAGCCAACCAGAAGTAGCAAATAGTACAGTGTCAGCGGTTTTCGAGAATGAATCCCCGGGTTGAGGCCCACATCATAATCAGTTGCTGGAATGAATCCCAGGGTGGAGCCCACACTATCATCGGTTTCGGGAATGAATCCCAGGGTTGAGGCCCATGTTGCCAGCAGTTTTCGAGAATGAATCCCAAGGTCGAGTCCCATTATTAGTAGTTGAAAGGGAGAATTCCAGTGGAAAAAAAAGTCATTGATGGTTAGACATATGTCCGGTGATGAAATTGTTTGCTGTAGGGTGAAACCTTAGAAACGATAAGTACGAGATGTGCTCTCGTCCGATATTTTGAGTGTTGATCTCGGCTAGACTCGCGGGCACTTAATTACAGGATCTTAGCAATAGAAGCCTGAGTAGTCGAGGAGATAACTAGTTGAAGAGATGGCAGATCAGTGAATGACCGTTTGCTTAGATGTCCATCCTGATTTACTTGTGTTACGATATGTGATATGGTTGGAAATAAAAGAAAAGTCTCTAAAGAAGAAAAAATAAACCACCCATAACCGATAAGCGTGAAGCTACCCATGGGAGAGTATTAGGACCACCATGAGGAGAAATGCTACCTTAAAGGGTAAGTGTGTTGAAAAAAAAAACGAATGAAGAGACGAAAGAAAAGAAAGAGAAAACCATATCATATTGAGTACGAGGGAGTAATTACAGAGCATGATCAAGACATCTAGG
Source organism: Zanthoxylum bungeanum (assembly GCA_019454045.1). Lineage (NCBI taxonomy): Eukaryota > Viridiplantae > Streptophyta > Magnoliopsida > Sapindales > Rutaceae > Zanthoxylum > Zanthoxylum bungeanum. The sequence goes on from SKCR01034542.1 coordinate 88,021, forward strand.
TTGGTTAGACCCACAGATCCTATTCTTTGAAACAAAATCATCGAGTTGGCTTACTTAAGGATTAAGCTGTAAATGAACCTCGACACACACACACTTGTAGTCTAGTTCAGATCATTTATTCAAACGGTCGGATTGAGTTGTATCAGGTACTTTGAAGATTCTCTGGTTTCGACACCATGCATCCTTTGAGGACAAAAATATGTATAACTATTGGTACTATCTTGTAAAAGAGATTAATGTGATATGATAGTACGGAACACCACCGAGTGCAAGCAACGAAGAACAAAAAAGATAAACCAAGTCTGGGGACGACCAGCCTACCACCTCTGATACAGTAATGGTTTGGGAATGGACCACCTCACAGTAATGGTTTGGGAATGGACCACCACACAGTAACGGTTCGGGAATGGACCACCTCACAGTAATGGTTCGGGAATGGACCACCTCACATTAACGGTTCGGGAATGGACCACCTCATAATAACGGTTCGGGAATGGAACACCTCATAGTAACGGTTTGGGAATGGACCACCTCACAGTAACGGTTCGGGAATGGACCACCTCTCATCAGCTCAGCTCGGTAATGAATCCTAGAGATCACAGCATCTTGCAGGGATGAACCTATGGGGTCGCAGCACCTCACCACCATCAACTCAGTTCGAAGTATTCCAGCATAACAGGTAAGTCAGGCGACAGCTGGCGAGCCAGGTAAGTAAAAATTCATGCATGACTTTGATATAATTGTCACTGCACACACTGCACAAACCCATCAAAGTGGGGACGACTGTAGACACTTGCATTTTTGCATGAAAGCCCGATGATAAGCCTCGTTTGGAGGCACTACCCGATAAGTTGCGGGAAACGGACGTCGGAAGGGGAAATTCAGGATAAGTACGTCATCAGATTTGATTCACATGTTCATTGCATGTGCATTCGTGCTGCGTTTGGAAACACGTTCGAACGGTAAACAGATTGCGGGCGTTCGTGTAGCATCCGGGAACGCGTTCGAACGACTATCAGTATTTCTGTTTTACTTTTAGCCACACGCCCAAGCCCACCAAAGAGCCAAGCCCACCAAATCCCATCCAAAAATATTCAACACATTAAACACATGTTAAAATCCAAACAAATCACCTTCATAATCAAATTAAATCCAAACAAATCACCTTCCTAATCAAAATAATATCCTTCCTAATTAAATCAAATCCCCACCAAATCACCTTCCTAATTACCAAAGATTTAAATCCAATCTAAATAAATCACCTACCAATTTAAAGATATTCCCCCACCAAAAATACACAAGATCACTTCCTTAAATAATTAAATTAAATACACCTCATATTTACTTGATTTTATTCCCTTTTTAAGCCATACATACACAAGGAAACCCTAGGCTCACCATTATAAAAAGAGACCCAAGCCAACCCTATTCCCCCTTAGACATACCTCTCTCTCTCACACACACTCACGCACACACGTCCAACACTCACGACAATAACAAACAACAACCAGCAAAGTACCCCTTCAATCACCGAAAACAAAACCCCCAAATAGCAGCTATATTACCAGAACCAGAACCCTAAATAACCGAAATTGCAGCCTCAAAGCACCCCTAAACAACTGAGAAACAACACCCCCTAAACACGCACAAAGCAGTCCTTGAAAGACCCAAAAAACCAGCTCCAATACACCAAAAACCCAATTCTGAAAATAACCACCAAACAGCAGCAAAGGAACAGCTAAAAATAGAGAGGAAATACCGAGAAAGCAGCAGCGAAAACAGTAGAACGGCGAAGGAAAATATTGGACCAGAAAACCAGAAAAGTTGCGGATTAGTAACCCTTCTGAAGATGACGTGACGCACTTCCGAGGAGCAACTTAAAAGGTACGACCTGAAGGCACCATTTTATTACTTTTTTATTTTGCTGTTTGGATGGGGCACGCTCGGTTGGACATGGAATATGTCCAACCGGGTGTACGAGGTCCTATATCAAAGACGACCAAAATTTCTGGTCACATCTTTCTTTAACGTTCCTTTATTTATTTATCGCACACTTACTTCATATTATTAGCTCTTTATCATTCTACATGCTTCTCTCTTTGTTTATGTGTTGTTATATGCATTATTATACTCCACGTCCATTTTCATGATTGCATTGTGTTAACGCTTGAATGTTGCCTCTCGTCGTATATCGGATGGAAACCCAGATAAAAATTATGTAGTCGAATCTGAATGGACGGTAGTGCGGTCTGTACCTGGGATACAACTCCACGTACCGCTTGGGGAAACATTCCCGCATGTGTTTACTGTATTGTGGATGCCACTTTTGTCGTCCCGTTTGAACGCGTTCTCGAACGCTACTCGAACGCATGTATTCTGCCTCGCCCCCGTTCGAACGCGTTTCCGAACGCTAGACGAACGCGGGCATTCTGGATAGGTTCCTTTATTATGTCTCAGGCATTTTTGTGTTCATTGTTCCACTATCTATTTTCTATGTGTTTTTTATTGTTAATCTAATGCGCATGGGCTAACTTGGGTGGATTAAAGGTCCTCTATTCGAGGAAAATGCCTAAAGGCTACCTTTACCACGATATTTTGCCGCGTCAGACGAGGTACACTTGATTGAATGTGAAATATGTTCAATTGGGCATACAAGGTCCCATATTATTACGTTATTTATCTTCTATGCATTGTTACTTGATGTGCATGGGCTAATTAAGTTGGTTTAAAGGTATTCTATTTGAGGGAGAAAAAGTCTAAAAGGCTACCTTTACCACGATATTTTCGCGCCTTTTATTATTTCGTTATTTAGTTTTCGCATATTATCTCTTTGTTTATTCATGCATTGTGATCTAGTGCGCATGGGCTAACTAGGGTAGGTTAAAGGTCCTCCATTCGAGGGAAATGCCTCAAGGCTACCTTTACCATGATGTTTTGCCGCGCCGGATGCAGTACACTCGATTGAATGTGAAATATGTTCAATTGGGCATACAAGGTCCTACATTATGTATTTGTTTATCCATGCATGTGTTTGTGTCATTTCAGATGCCATTTTGGTAATCTCGTTCGAACGCGTTTCCGAACGCTACACGAACGTATGCATTCTGCCTCAGTCCATTCGAACGCGTTTACGAACGCTACTCGAACGCGTATGTATTTTGTTTTATCATGCATCAGGTCTTACCCCGTTCGAACGCGTTTCCGAACACTATATGAACGTGGACATTCTGTTTCATTTACGTTCGAACGCGTTTCAGAACGCCACTCGAACGCGCACGTATTCTGTTTTATCATGCATAAGGTATTGTCCCGTTCGAACGCTTTTCCGAACGCTATACGAACGCAAATATTCTGTTTACCGTGCGAAAGCGTTTCAAACGCTACACGAACGCACATCAGTGCACAGACTTCTTTTCGTCACATTTCATGCATGTTTGCTTCTTTGGTAATTTCTTTTGCACTACATGATTAATCATATCATTTCATTATTTACACTTAGACAATTATCATCTATTTATATTTCTGCATTTATCTACTTAACGTGTTCATGAGATTGTGTGCTTGCCTTTATTTTACTTACTTCTATGCATGCAAACTTAGATATAGATTATTCTTGCATATGTATGTTGTGTAGACTTGGTTATATTATTGCGCGAATCTGTTCATTACAAGTGGCATAAGTAATGGACTATTCCGAACCCAACGGTTTGAGGTCTTCCCTTGCGAGGGGTGAGTGCGGCCTTAAATCATTTCCCAGTTCACACTGGGTGGCGACTCCATTTTATTTCTCTGATTTAGTCCTCCGCGGGCTACTCCGTACTCCCGACCGGGCCGCGAGCCTGGAACAACGTCGTTGATTTCTGTGTCCTACATAGGGAAATGTCCTCCAATTGAGTATAACATTCTTCTAGGCTCTAACGGGTGCATGAGAGGGGTATAACCCTTTGAAGGGTTGCACCCCAACCCAAATGGTGCCTTAAGGCACCCTTCCATGTCTTTATAATGAGGCATCCATGTTCATTTTCAGAGATCCGAATCCATCCGAATTTTAGAGTCTCATTTTGTTGTTTTGAGTCCGAGAGAGTTCCTCCATTTCCAAGTTCAAGATCTTCTTAAAGAGTGCCCCTTGAAGAAGAGGAATCTAAGTTATCCTGGGAGAACGTTAGCCACAAAGCCCATAGAGCACCGAGAGGGGGGCTAATAAGTTTTTAAGGACAGAGATACATCTCGACTTGGACATCATTTATAAGAATTTTCTTGTTCTCAAAGTATTAGGGTTCATGCATGTTAAAGTGGATCTGAAATTTGGGTACTGGTTTTGATTGTTATTTTTATGTTAGTTTCGTTTAATAATAAACAAATCCACCAACAGTTTTGTCAAGTATAATTCGAAAATCTAAATGAAGGCTATTCTTACCTCCACTAACACATAGATATATCTATGTATTTAGATACATATTATCGTCAATCACATTAATTTGTGAGCACGATTTTAAAATCGAACTAGATTTTGGTTGAATTAGTCGAGTCGGAAGTCGATCGTGAATTCGATCTAGTTGAATCCTAAAATTAGAGTGTTAAAAAATCGGTCAAAATTAATTAAAATCAATAAAATTGATGAACTGGACCGGCTGGTTCATAAAAAAAAAATTAAAACCAAAATTTAAAATTAAAGATTTTTTATAATAATTTTTAATTAATTAAAATTATTTATGATGTCATCTGATTTTTCGATTCAACTAATCGAACCAATGATTTATTGAATTTTTAGATTATTGATACAATCACAAATTTGATTTTTAAAACACTGTTGGTGAGACGCAATTTGTGATGAGTCCCTTTATGAGAGGCTTTTAACTCGTTTCCTTAACTTTATTCAGAGCACCCGCCCACCACTTGGGCAAGTGAATGAATTAAACAATGTTTCATTAAAATTTTGTAGTTCAAGCTATACATACATTTAGCGGTGTTTAAGGATCTAGTTGGGTTTTTTAAAATTTTATTAGACCTGATTGGTTCGGGAACGCGGGTCAGAAACATGGAGGTGAAACCCGGTCGGGTCGACCAAAAAAATAAATTTTTTTAATGAATTAATTATTTTGAAATATAAATATTAGTTATTTTATATCCCGAAAATTATCATATATAAAGTTTCAAGACAACAAAAGTAATAAATAAATGAAATAATAGTAAAATATTTAAAAAAATAAAAAAAATAATAAATTTTTAGAAAAATAATAAAAATATAAATATTATAGGGTCGGTCGGGTTGACCCGAAAAACTACTAATTTCTTTTGAAACCCGCGTGGATCGGATCGGATAGAGGGTTATCCCGAAAATTTGAACACTCTTCAATCTACTTGGCTTTAACTTTTCGAATGATTGATTACCCAAAATTTTTATCTACTTGAAATAACAGATAGAAAATAATACAAAAATTTTAGAGACATATATATATATATATGTTTATGTGCAAATATATATAATATAATGGTGTTTCAGATTTTGTTTTTCCTAGAAAGAACTTATTTGATTTGTTTTCAATTAATTAACTTCATTACATAATAAAAGCTTTAGTCCGAATTACAGAAAAGTATCACAAATACTCATAAAAAATCAAACACAAAATAACAATGAATGACACAAGCCACAGCCCACAGGCCACTTGCATAAATACTACACAAAAGTTTGGGTAATTGACATTTGAGTCCCTTTTCTTTGATATAAATACAAGAAAATTTATTAATTTTCATCATAGATATACTATCCCCTATTAATTTTCATTATAGATTGAAGCAAAAAAACAAAAAAACAAAAAACAAAAAAACAAAACAAAACCTATTGCAATATAAAAAAATAAAAATAAAAAAAAATATGTGACACTTAATATCTGTAATTAATTTTTTATTAGTAACTTATAAAATAAAAATAAAAAATCTATTACAATTAAAATAAAAACTATTACAATATATAAAACATAATCTTATATTAAAATAAGAGACATAAATAGCAGTCGTCCACAAAAAATGATATTTTTTTTAGTTTTTGGGTATATTATTATTTGTTCTTTTACTTTGAATTATTTCTATAAGTTTCCATGAAGTTTTTATTATTTATAGTGCTTTATGATGTAAACTCTGATTAATAGTCATTGCATAGTGACAGTCAAGATTTCAAGTTTTATAAGAAAATTTAAATTTTATAAGCTTAAATTGAATAAATTACATTAAATTTCATTAGAATTCATCCGAAAGAAAATTAAATGTTTTAAAATTATTTATAATTAGGAATATGTTTTCAAATGAGAGAGTAAGACGAGAGAGAAACTCTAATATGAATTAGAAACACTGTTTGAGAATTGATAGACAGACAAATGAGACGTAAATATGTGTAAGTAAATCAATTCTCATTTAGGTCCCCAAGAGGCGTGACTTGGTGATATAGGGTTCATGAACTAGTCTTCAGGTCCTGGGTTCGAATCCAGGGGGTGCGTTTCTTATAAGAGCTTGGGGCAATCAAATGTTTTACCTGCTCCGTTTAAGCCCGATGGGGTGGTTTGACGACGAGATTTCTAACGTTTCCAAAAAAAAATATTTTCTCATTTATATTATAAAACCAACTAGATGCGCTCATTTACAAGATCAATATTAAGAATTTTATTAAAAATTTTATTATAATAGAAAATTATAATGAAAGATTTATTCAACCCGTATAAAATGCGGGGCAAGACTAATATATATAAAGATGGTTAAGTTTTATCTTTTCCTATAAAATGGAGGAAGCTGACAAATGAACAAGTGCAATTTGGGTATATAGTACGTAATATGTGTCATACATACTATCTATTTAAATATAGTATACAAAATACTAAAATTTAAGAAATTTGTAAGCAATCCTTTTCATTATGGCATCACTGTCATTTTGCTCATAATTTTCAATCATTCTTTCATTGTCAAAAAAAAAAAAAAACAATTATTTTATTTTGTATACAAGTGGAAATATACAGGGCATGTTGGAGATATTATTATATCTAGGGATTTTATTATTTTGGGCAATCCCAAATTTTTTTAATTAAATTTATAAGTATAATTTTTTTCTCTTTATAAATGAACAAATAAAATCCTTTTGGATAAAAGTAATATTCTACTTCATTCAAATTTATTTTTTTAATTAAAAAAAAAACAAACAGTAACAAGTAGCTGTCATTTCCGTGGCAGCTGCCATTCAAGTTGCAATTTTTTTTTTAAAAAAAATTTTGAGATGCGTTTTGTGACACCTGCTCTTGGAGGTGATATATCATGTGTCGGGTGTATATGTCTTCTCTCTCACAGCAGGCGGGCCCCACAGCTGTGTGGGGCCCGCCTGCTGTGAGAGAGAAGACATATACACCCGGCACATAATATAATTTTCGCTGCTCTTGCGACATTTGATATGGCTATTTTGATTATAAAAAAAAGTTTGCCACTTGTCTAATTTTGAAAATCTCCCTCATAACCCTTTTTTAACATGTATAGTTTTGTTGTAAATTCTTTAAATATTACTGTTTTGGATGGAGGGACATGTCCTCCAATTGAGTATAACATGCTTCTAGGCTCCAAGGGGTGCATGAGAGGGGTATAACCCTTTGGAGGGTTGCACCACAACCCAAAGGGTGCCCTTAAGGCACCTTTCCATGTCTTATAAGGAGGCCTCCATGTTCATTCTCAGAGATCCGAATCCATCCGAATTTTAGAGTCTCATTTTGTTGTTTTAAGTCCGAGAGAGTTCCTCCATTTCTAAGTTCAAGATCTTCTTAAGGTGTTCCCCTTGAAGAAGAGGAATCCAAGTTATCATGAGAGAACGTTAGCCACAAAGTCCGTAGAGCACCGAGACGTTGCTAATAAGTTCTTAAGGACAGAGATACATCTCGACTTGGAATTCATTTATAAGGTTTTTCTTGTTCTCAAAGTATTATGGTTCATGCATGTTAAAGTATATCTGAAATTTGGGTTCTGGTTTTGATTGTTATTTGCATGATAGTTTCGTTTAATAACACACAAATCCACCAACAATCTTAAGAACTTATTATTTTAGTGTTATTAGATAGAAATTCGCATGCTTAGATAAGAAAATAAAATATAGTCTGTGCATGAAAAATACGTAAGGGCGTTCGAACGCCCGGCGAACGCAAAGGCTAAAATCTGAATTTTCATAAGAACGTTCGAACGCGCATTCAAACGCAACTCAAACACAAGCATTAACTTGTGCCTTAGAACATTCGAACACGTCCTAAACGCAACACGAACGTAAACTCTCTGGAATATTTCGTTCGAAGGCGTTTTCGGATGCTTAACAAACGTAAACTCTCTGGAATATTTCGTTCGAATGCGCTCTCGAACGCTACACGAATGTGAACTCTCTGGAACACTTTGTTCGAACGCGTTTACGAACGCTAACGAACGTGCACACACTGGACAGTCTTGTTCGAACATAGATACGAACGCGATACTAACGAAATTGGTTCTGGAATTATTTTATAGTTTAAAATAAACTTAATTTGTAATATTAACTTAGAAAAATCATATACTGTAAAATAATAAACTTAGTAGTATAGATTTAAGTTATTATTAGGGTGTTCAATTATCACAAGCATATACATAGTGATAAAGTTGAAAATTAATTGTGTGTTGCATACTTGGTTGAGAATTAAAAGTGTAATCTTACACAAGTAATTCAATCGAATCTTGATTGACACATACACATATATCTACACATATCAAATATAGTATTGTAAAATTAAAAGTGTAATACTATGTTTTGAATTGCTAAGAGATTCTATTGAGGAAGTGTTTAAAGAATATTCTGTCAAAAAGTCAATAAGAGCCTAAATGGTCAGGGATTGAAGTGGTTACTACGGACCCCCCCCTCATCCTCTGGGAATAATCCTTTATTTACTTTTCATAAGAAACCTTAGTCGAAATTCAAGGACTTGTGTTTATTGGTGTACCGTCTAATAGAACAACGAGTGGATACTTGGTATATCACTTGAACAAGATCATTTGTTGATCGTTGTGCAAATTGTCTTTTGTAGACTTATTAACCCCTGTTAATTTTCCAGTTACATATGGCTAGCGAAAATATCACAGTACCGGTCTCTCATGGAGAAAAGCCAGAAAATTTTGGTGGGGCAAACTTTAAAAAGTGGCAGAGCAAAATGTTGTTCTACCTGACAACTCTCCAGTTGGCTAAGTACCTCAAAGATCCTTCGGGTCTGTGAAGGGTGAATCGGAAACATCCAAGGAACTGCAAAAAGAGACATGGTCGTCTGACGACTTCTTGTGCAATAACTATATTTTGGGTGAACTTGACAATACCTTGTACAATGTTTACCAAGGCATGACTTCTGCAAAGATTCTCTGGGAATCTCTCGAGAAGAAATACAAAACCGAGGATGTCGGACAAAAGAAATTTGTCGTGGGTAGGTTCCTGGCCTACAAGATTGTAGATTCAAGAACAATAATGTCTCAGTTGGGTGAACTGCAATTGATCATTCATGAAATATTGGATGAAGGTATGAAACTCTGTGAGACGTTTCAAGCTGCCACTATCATTGAAAAGTTACCTCTATCATGGAAGGACTTCAGGAGCCATCTGAAACACAAAAAGAAGCAGATGAGCCTTGAAGACCTTGGAGTTCGATTGAGGATCGAAGAGGACAACAGGAAGTCTGAGAAGGCCAGCTACAAGACTATGGAGTCTAAGGCCAACATCGTCGATGGTGCAAAGAGTAGCAAAAAGAGAAAGACCAGTGGAGCTGATTCTTCCCAGGCTAACAAGAAGTTTCAAGGGAAGTGCTACAACTGTGGAAAGAGTAGTCACATGGCAATTGACTGCAGAAACAAGAAGTCTCGGACAAGGGCAAGAAAAAGAAGGTCCATGTCATAGAAGATGAGCAGCTGACTGATGAGATCTCAGATATGAACCTATCAGCAGTGGTAACTGAAGCCAACTTGGTTGGGAATCCGAGAGAATGGTGGCTAGACACTAGGGCTACTCGTCATATCTGAGCTGAAAGCAAGATGATTTTCCTCATATCAGAAGATCGATGGCGGCGATCATCTGACAATGGGAAACTCGTCTACCTCTAGAGTGGTTGGACAAGGAACAATGGTTCTGAAGATGACATTTGGAAATGAGCTTACATTGAAGAATGTATTGCATGTTCCAAATATTCAGAAGAACTTGGTCTCGGGCTCTCTCATTAGCAAGACTGGTTTTAAGCTTGTATTTGTTTCTGATAAATTTATATTGACAAAAAATGATGTGTATGTCGGAAAATGATACCTCACTGAGTGCCTTTTCAAATTCAATGTAATGACTGTCAATCGACACAGTGCTATTAATAAAGCTACAACTTTCGCTTATATTATTGAGTCACAAAATGTATAACATGGGAGGTTAGGACATGTTAATTATGATACAATGTGTAAATTAATTAACATGGACCTTATACCTAAATTTGCAATTGATAGCCAACATAAGTGTGAGGCATGTATTGAAGCAAATATACATAGAACATTATTTCATTCATAGAATGAAGTTCTGAACCCTTGGAACTTGTACACCTGACGTGTGTGATATGAATATTGTGCAAACAAGAGGCAGTAAAAAGTACTTTGTCATTTTTATCGATGATAGCACAAGATTCTATTATGTGTATTTGTTGAGGAGCAAAGATGAAGCTATTGAGAGCTTCGTACACTATAAGAACGAAGTTGAAAATCAACTTGGCAAGAAAATCAAGAGAATCATGAGTGATAAATGTGGTGAATATGTGTTACCATTTGGTGAATATTGTTCCAATCATGGAATTATTCAAGAAACCACTGCTCCTTATTCACCTTAACAAAACGGGATTGCTGAGCGCAAAAATCGGACGTTGAAGGAAATGATGAACGCCATGTTGACAAGCTATGGTTTACCCCAGAACTTGTGGGGGGAAGCCTTGCTTTCCGCAAACTACGTTCTGAACAAGCTTCCTCACAGAAGACTGGACAAGACACCATATGAGTTGTGGAAATGTCACGTACCTTCCTACAAATACCTAAATGTGTGGGGGTGTCTTGCCAAAGTAATGGTTCCTAAACCTAAGAAGGTTAGAATAAAACCCAAAACTGTTGATTTTATATTCATTGGATATGCTCGCAACAGTAGTGCGTATCGATTCTTGGTGCACAAGTCTGAGATTCCTGATATTAATCCGAATATGATAATTGAATCAAGGAATGCGATATTTTTTGTTGAGACATTTCCTTGTAAGGAGAGACAAAGAACATAGTCTCTCAAAAGAACTATTGATACTGTTAAAGACAGTGATCAGGTTGACCATGAATCAGATCAACGCGCAAACGTTGAGATAATCGAACCTAGACATAGAAAAAGAGATAGAACGTCTAAGTGGTTTGGTCCCGATTTTCTGACATACTTGTTAGAAAGTGAGCCTCAAAGCTATAAAGAAGCAATGTCTTCGCCGAAGGCACCTTTGTGGAAAGAGGCTATCAACGGTGAGATTGATTCAATCCTACAGAACCATACTTGGGAGTTGGTTGATCTTCCTCCAGGTTGTAAGCCACAGGGCTACAAATGGATATTCAAACGGAAGATGAAACCAGATGGATCATTAGATAAGTACAAGGCAAGACTTGTCATAAAAGGTTATAGACAAAAGAGGGCATTGATTACTTTGACACCTATTCACCAGTGACTCGTATCACATCAATAAGAATGCATAGAACCATAACAACTATATTTGGTTGTGAAATACATCAAATTGATGTAAAGACAACATTCTTGAATGGTGAATTGGACGAGGAGATTTACATGGAACAACCAGAAGGTTTCAATGTTCCTGGACAATAACAAAAAGTGTGCAAACTTGTAAAATCCTTGTACGGATTAAAACAAGCACCTAAACAATGGCATGAGAAATTTGACAAAGAGATGTTGTCAAGTGGGTTCAAAATAAATGAGTGTGATAAGTGTGTGTACACCAAATCAACTCAAAAAGGATATGCCATTGTGTGTCTCTATGTACAGGATATACTGATAATCGGTAGTAATCATGAAATGATTCAGTCTACAAAAAAATGTGTTATCCAGCAAATTTGATATGAAAGATTTGGGTATAGCTGATGTGATCCTAGGAATTAAGATTTCTAGAACATCAGAATGATATATATTATCTCAGACTCATTATGTTGAGAAGATACTTGAGAAATATAACAAAGGAGATCTGAATGTGGCTAGAACTCCTGTAGACCTAACTCTATATCTATCAAAGAATACTGGGTCAAGCGTATCGCAATTAGAGTATTCGAGAATCATCGGAAGTCTGATGTATCTCATGAATTTGCACACGACCTGATATCGTTCAAGTTGTGAATAGGCTTAGCAGATATACGAGCAATCCAGTACACAACCACTGGAAAGCCATAGTAAGAGTTTTGAGGTATCTGAGAGAACCTTCAAAAAATGGGCTGCATTATGTGAGATATCTTGCTGTTATAGAGGGATACAATGATGCTAACTGGATATCCGATACAGTGGATTCCAAATCTACGAGTGGATTTGTTTTCACACTTGGTAGTGCAGCCGTGTCATGGAAATCCTCGAGGCAAACATGTATTGCCCGGTCTACTATGGAATCAGAGTTCATATCATTAGACAAAACAGCGGAAGAAGCGGAATGGCTTCGAAATTTCCTGGAGGATATTCCTAGTTGGCCAAAATCGGTGCCAGCGATAAGCATACATTGTGATAGCCAATCGGCTATTAGGAGAGCCCAAAATACAATGTATAATGGTAAGTCTCAACACATACGTCGGAGACATAATACCATACGTCAACTGCTCTCAAATGGCATAATATCGATCGATTATATCTAGTCGAAGGAAAACCTAGCGGATCCACTTACTAAAGGTTTACCTAGAGAGCAAGTTGAGAAGTCATCAAGGGGAATGAGCTTGAAGCCTATAAATTAAGAATTGTCACTGTGGAAACCCAATCTAGCTGACTGGAGATCCCAAGATCTAGGTTCAAAATGGATAACAGAAACTTTGTGCAATTCAAAACAAGCACTGAAGAGTTTTGTACTCTTTCCCATTCCAATAATGACGCAGAGTGCTGTCTGTCAAGGTTGGGATAAGCTAAGGCTTTTAATGATCACTATATTAGGAGATGAGTCCTAATAGGGGTAAAGACAGATTACCTCTTCATAGTAGATCACTTATTTCAAGTAAGAAGTGAGACCGCTTCCATGGGATTTTACAGGCTAATTTCCCTAAAGTGCTTGATGAATCCAGGACCGTTGTTCAAGGCCGAAATGAACACAACCGTAGAATGAGAAAATGGTCGAAGTAAAACTGTGTGCTGGCAATTATCTTGGTTTACACAAACGGCAAAACAGTTCAAGACTATGAGTCACTGGTTTGCCAAGTAAATCCGATTTTCATTCACTATGAAAGGTTAAGGCGAAAGCTACCTATTTCGATGCAGCTTTAGTTCACGAAAACTCTCACAAGTGTCTGCATGAATATTTGAAGAATTATCGGGGATTATTGTAAATTCTTCAAATATTACTGTTTTGGATGGAGGAGGGACATGTCCCTTGGATGGTACCCTATAGGGACATGTCCTCCATTTGAGTATAACATGCTTCTAGGTTCCAAGGGGTGCATGGGAGGGGTATAACCCTTTGGAGGGTTGCACCCCAACCCAAAGGGTGCCCTTAAGGCACCCTTCCATGTCTTTATGAGGAGACCTCCATGTTCATTCTCAGAGATCCGAATCCATCCGAATTTTAGAGTCTCATTTTTTTATTTTGAGTCCAAGAGAGTTCCTCCATTTTCAAGTTCAACATCTTCTTAAGGAGTGCCCCTTGAAGAAGAGGAATCCAAGTTATCATGGGAGAATGTTAGCCACAAAGCCCGTATAGCACCGAGACGAGGCTAATAAGTTCTTAAGGACAGAGATACATCTCGACTTGGACGTCATTTATAAGAATTTTCTTGTTCTCAAAGTATTAGGGTTCATGCATGTTAAAGTAGATCTAAAATTTGGGTTCTGGTTTTGATTGTTATTTGCATGTTAGTTTCGTTTAATAATACTCAAATCCACCAACAGTTTTGTCAAGTATAATTCGAAAATCTAAATGAAGGTTATTCTTACAACCACTAACACATAGATATATCTATGTATTTAGATACATATTATCGTCAATCACATTAATTTGTGAGCATGATTTTAAAATCGAACTAGATTTTGGTTGAATTAGTCGAATCAGGAATCGATCGTGAATTCGATCTGGTTGAATCCTAAAATTAGAGTGTTAAAAAATCGGTCAAAATTAATTAAAATCAATAAAATTGATGAACTGGACCCGCCGGTTCATAAAAAAATATTTTTTAAAGTCAAAATTTAAAATTAAGATTTTTTATAAAAATTTTAATTAATTAAAATTATTTATGATGTCATCTGATTTTTTCGATTCAACTAATCGAACCAATTATTTATTGAATTTTTTAGATTATTGATACAATCCCAAATTTGATTTTTAAAACACTGTTGGTGAGACGCAATTTGTGATGAGTCCCTTTATGTGAGGCTTTTAACTCGTTTCCTTAACTTTATTCAGAGCACCCGCCCACCACTTGGGCAAGTGAATGAATTAAATAATGTTTCATTCAAATTTTATAGTTCAAACAATACATACATTTATAGGTTTTAATGAATTAATTATTTTGAAATATAAATATTAGTTAATTTATATCCCGAAAATTATCATATATAAAGTTTCAACACAACAAAAGTAATAAATAAATGAAATAATAGTAAAAATATTTAAAAAAGTAATAAATTTTTTAGAAAAATAATACAAATATTATAAGGTCGGGTCGGTGTAGACAAGGCCAAAGAGGTGGGCGACGCTATCCGGGCTCACGGCCCGGTCGGGAGTACGGAGTAATCCGCGGGGGACTAAACCAGAGAAATAAAATGGAGTCGCCACCCTGTGTGAACTGGGAAATGATTTAAGGCCGCACTCACCCCTCGCAAGGGAAGACATCAAACCGTTGGGTTCGGAATGGTCCTTTACTTATGCCAATTGTAATG
This sequence comes from Zanthoxylum bungeanum, assembly GCA_019454045.1. Classification (NCBI taxonomy): domain Eukaryota; kingdom Viridiplantae; phylum Streptophyta; class Magnoliopsida; order Sapindales; family Rutaceae; genus Zanthoxylum; species Zanthoxylum bungeanum. Next base: position 103,169 of record SKCR01034542.1, read on the forward strand.
AAAAGATTTATGCAATAATATAATCAAGTCTTATGCAACACATGCAAGATAATGTAATCAACACACATTGCACACCCATAAACGTAAATAAATAAAAAGTAAGACAAATGCATAATTCCATAGACATATTAAACAATGAAGCGCAATAACGTAACTAATAACAACTATAAAAGCATTAATAATAAAAGCGGATAATTAGATACGTAATGCAAACGAAATGACCAAAGAAGCAAACATGCATGAAATATGATGAAAGAATCTATCCAGTGTGCGCGCGTTCGAGTAGCGTTCGGAAACGCGTTCGAACGGGATAAGGCCGAATGCATGCGTTCGATTAGTGTTCGTAAACGCGTTCGAACGGTACGTGATATCATGTATGGCAAGACAGAATGCATGCGTGTTCGTGTAGCGTCCGGAAACGCGTTCAAACGGGGTGAGGCCGAATGCATGCGTTCGAGTAGCGTTCGGAAACGTGTTCGAACGTAGAGAGACATAATACATATGTTCGTGTAGCGTTTGAGAACGCGTTCGAACGAGATTTCCAAAGTGGTGTGTAAAATGACATAAACACATGCATGAATGTTTCCCCAAGCGGTACGTGGAGTTGTATCCCAAGTACAGACCGCACTACAGTCCATTCGGATTCGGCTACATAATTTATTTCTGGGTTTCCATTCGATATACCGCAAGGGATAGCACGCAAGCATTAACACAACGCAATCATTAACCCAATGTTGACATACATGAAATATGATAATACATATAACAATAAATAACTGAAGAGACAAATATGCGAAATAATAAGGAAGATAAATAACACAAAAAAAATGCGGAACAATAAAACAACAATAAACGTAAATTAAATGTGAAATAATAAAAGACTAACAATACGAAATAAATGCGGAAGAATAAATATGTGACCAAAGAATTTGGCTGTTTTCAATGTAGGACTTCGCATACCTGGTTGGACGTATTTCACGTCCAACCAAATATGCCGCATCCAGAACGACAAAATAAAATATTGTAAAGGGTGCTCTCAGGTCTTACCTTTTAAATCGCTTCTCGGGACTGCGTTGGGACGTCGCCGGAAGGGTTAACGCTTCCCTCTTTTTCTGGTTCGCTGGTTTTTTATTTCCGTTCGCTGTTTTCTCTATTTTCTTTGTTGTTTTGGACTATTTTAGGGACTCGGTTTGGGTTATTCTAAGGGACTGTTTTGGGGGCAATTTTGTTCACTGTTTGGAGGGCTGTTTCTGGGACTGGTTCTAGGTGTTTTGGGATCGATCAAGAGGCTGTTTGTGGTGAGTTATTGTCGGTCAGTGTGTGTTTGTGGACTGTAGGGTTCTTTGACCGGTTAGTTTGTTGTTTGACGTGGCCTGTGTGCGTTGAACGTATCAGCTTGATTTGTTTGTTTGGTTTGGTCGGCTTGCAGGACAGTGTGTGAAGGGTGTATGGCTGAGAGAGGAGAGAGTCGTGAAGGGTTCTGTTTTGTTTACGTGCGTGACCCGGTATTTGGTGGAGGGCTGCTTAGGGGTTTTTGTTTGTGTCGGTGGTTACTGGTTGCGCTGTCTTTGATTTTTTTTACGTGCTGCCCACTTATGGCTTTTCCCACTGCTTTTGATTTCTATCGTTGTCTGTGGCTTCGTGGGCTTGTGGCTCGCTATGTGTTGGTCAGTGGAGCTTAGTGAGTGGCATGCAAGGTGTAATCTTTAAAGGTGTGTTTCAGCTATGTGTGTTTGTGTCGAGAGAAGAAGAGAAAGTGAGGGCCTGAGACGTGCGCTGTTGAATGGCGTGGGGCCTGTGTGCCGAGCAGGGAGTTGGTTCCTTGTTACCGTGAGTTAAGGTTTCTGTTTTTTGTTTGTTGGTTTGTTTAGGGTGAGAGAGAGAGAGTGTGAGGAGATGGAAGAAGAAGGGAGTTGCCTCTGCCGAGAGTTGATGAGAGAGAGAGAGGAGGGGGTCGAGCGAGAGAGTCTGTGGAGGAGAAGGTGGTTGATTAGGGTTTATTATCTTTTTTTGGTTGTGGCCGAGGGATGTAAGAGAGAGAGGGCGTCTAGGGTTTTATTATTTGTTTGGTTTTGAGAGAGAGGCAGTGAGTCTAAGGGATAGAGAGAGATCAGAGGGAGAGAAGGCTAGGGTTCTCGTTGATTTTCATGCGTGAGTGAGGAGAGAAGATGATGGAGGCCATTAGGGTTTTTTGTTGCCGTGAATCCCAAAGAGAGAGCCAAGCGATTTTTTTTAGGGTTTCATTGCACTTTTTGTTTTGGCGTGAGTGAATTGGTGGGGGCTGCCTCCATTAGGGTTTAGTTTAGTGGTCTTTATATAGTGGTGAGCTAGGGTTAGGGTTTCTTGGTTGTGTTAGGGTTTTGAATGGGTACATATGGGCTTTGGATGGGTGCGGGGGTTTTGGGTCAAGATTAAAGTTTGAAACATGAATTGACTAAGCGAACCCGCGACTAACTAGTAAATTTAAATCTGACGAGCTATTAATTTCAGAATTTCCATTCCGGCGTCCTTTTCCCGCGACTTCCGCGACTTATCAGGTAGTGCCTCCATACGAGGCTCATCATTGGGCATTATGCAAAAATGTAGTGTTTACAGTTGGGTTGACCCGAAAAACTACTAATTTCTTTTGAAACCCGCGCGGGTCGGATCGGATAGCGGGTTGTCCCGAAAATCTGAACACTCTTCAATCGACTTGGCTTTAACTTTCCGAATTATTGATTACCCAAAAATTTTATCTACTTGAAATAACAGATATAAAATAATACGAAAATTTTAGAGACATATAAATTGTACAATATATACACATATAAACAAAATCAATATGATCTTATAGTGATTTTGTGATCACTATCAAACCACATAAACATCTCCATATATATATATATATATATATATATATATATATATATATATATATATATATATATATATTGTGCAAATTATAATATAATGGTGTTTCAGATTTTGTCTTTCCTAGAAAGAACTTATTTTATTTGTTTTCAATTAATTAACTTCATTACATAATAAAAGCTTTAGTCCGAATCACAGAAAAGTATCACAAATACTCATCAAAAATCAAACATAAAATAACACTGAACGACACAAGCCACAGGCCACTTGCATAAATACTAAACAAAAGTTTGGGTAATTGACATTTGAGTCCCTTTTCTTTGATATAAATACAAGAAAATTTATTAATTTTCATTATAGATATACTATCCCCTATTAATTTTCATTATAGATGAAGCAAAAAAAACAAAAACAAAACAAAAACTGTCCCAACATCATAGAATGGTAAAAGATCATGCTACAATACAATTGACTGATTTAGCGTCTCTTTTAAGAAACGATTTGTTGCACTGTCATGACTCCATGTCAAGCCATTCATTTCTATATATCCACGTATTTAGTTTTGGAATTTTTATTGTTTACGTTGGATTTTCGTTTGAAAAAAAAGCGAATATTATTACAAATAATTCAGTATCGAACGCGTGATTTTGTTTGGATGAGGTTTCACACACACTACAAGAAAAACGAGTTTTAGCGTTCAAAGATTTAGCGTCGTTACGAAAATCAACGACGCCAAATATAAACGACGTTAAAAGTAACATATTGTATCGAACTTATTAACAACATTGTATGTTAATTTTAGCATACCTACGTGTCTATATGAGTCTCCCAAGACTCATGGTTTACTGAGATAAACCATTAGAATAATTCTAATATACGACATGTATGAGTCTCACAGGTTTACTAACTGACCAAATATGTAAACCTTAACTATGAACAATTTAAGAATGAATTGTATTGTGATATTTCTCAGTAACAATTGCGGCGCTTTTGCAATTACGTCACAACTATTCATTATATGGTCTTTTACGCCTTTATCATGTAATATAATATATTGATGAAAATTACTCAATTTTATTCATAATAAAATATAAATGTACATCGTATTTACAATAAATATAACAAAATTTGACCGCCGAATACTAACTTCAACAGCTATGTAATATATTTAACGTCGAACCTGATCTCATTGAACCCGACCTGATGACCATTACCTCTTGTTGAAGTGATCAATCGGACTCAATCGAACTGGACTTGAGGGTCAAAGACCTTAGACAGGGGCCCATAGACTTCCGTTAAAAATCCACTACCAACATTTATTATTTTTCCTCATATGATCCTCATTCCAAAGAGGAGTTAATTGATACGAAATGGCCATTACCAGTTATTTTATATTTTTACCAAACAACGGGGACTACAGTGTCAATTACCCTAACACGCAAGATCTAAGATCTCTGTCCCTATCTACCCATTTTCTAGACGCTTCAAATCCTATCCTCCTTCCACGTGTCCCCTGATATTTCCCTTCACCACCACGGCACCACCTTCTCCTTTCTATATAAAATCCCATTACCTTCTTCAGACTCATCAATCATCACAACATCTAGGAGGAGCACTTGTAGTCTCAAACTTCTAAAAATAATAATCATAGCTTTTGATTGAATTGTAGTTTGGGTTTAAACAAAGGCAATAACATGGCAGCCATGGCTTCTACAGCTTTTACTTCCTCCACTAAGCTCTTTGACTCATCCTTTCATGGAGTTCCCATTTCATCACCACCACCACCTTCTCTTCGCCTTCAATATCCCATCAAATCTTCTCCCAACTTGTCCATTTCTGCTTCTGCTTCTCCTCCTTATGACTTGAACACTCTCAAGTTTGACCCCATCAAAGAATCCATTGTTTCTCGTGAAATGACTCGCAGTATATACAAGTAAATATATTCTTAAATTAGAAGCACTTTTTTTTGGGGGGTAAAATCACTAGCAATTTTTTTTTTTTTTTTTTTTGGTTTGGGGGTTGGGCAGGTACATGATGGACATGATCACATATGCAGACACAGATGTGGTAGTGGTTGGTGCTGGGTCAGCTGGGCTCTCTTGTGCTTACGAGCTTAGCAAAAACCCTAACGTTCAGGTTGCTATTATCGAGCAGTCTGTTAGCCCTGGCGGTGGCGCGTGGCTCGGTGGACAGCTCTTCTCTGCCATGGTAATTAGTAATCTCTACTATGATTTATTTTCTTGTGGGTTTACGCAACGCTTATTTATATAAATATTAAACGTTAAAAATAACTCTATAAATGGATTATAATAATTATTTATTTATTTATTTGTTAATTTTCTTTTTTAAACTGTAATTTTGTAACATTCAAAAGAAATTAATTCGTTCCAGAAAGAAGCTTTCAGGGGTGGGACTGAGTTGGTCCGTGTGCGCCTGTTCGAAAATTATATTATGTGGGGTGTATATGTCATCTTTCTTATAGTAGGCGGGCCCTATAACTGTGTGGGGCTCGCCTACTTATAGGGCCCGCCTACTGTGAGAGATGACATATACATCCGGCACATGATATACCACCTCGTGCCTGTGGTCCATCAACAAAAATAATTGTTTTTATTTTAATTTATTTTATTATTTCTCCCTCCAGACACTTTTTTCTATTATTTAATAATAAAAATTCGAATACTAATAGTAAGATTTTTGTGAATTTATGGTTGAAAAAGTAGCTATTACATTTAATAGCTAGTGACTTTATTTTCATAAATATCTTGTTTAAATCGGATTTAAATTTGGTATAACTTAACACTATATCCATTTTGTTCACTAAGCAACTGCACATATAGGATGACGATATATTTTTTTCATCTATAAAGCATTTATGTTTCATATAAATCAAATCAAATCAATTTTAGCCAGCTTCCATTCATTAAAATTATCTGACATCAAAGTATTTGGCATCTTGCTTGACAATTTAATAGAAAATTGGAAAAGAAAAGAATGAACTGTGACTGAAAAAATTAATTATATGGAATTGCTTGTAATTTGAACAGGTTGCGCGCAAATCTTGCTTGACAATTTAATAGAAAATTGGAAAAGAAAAGAATGAACTGTGACTGAAAAAATTAATTATATGGAATTGCTTGTAATTTGAACAGTTGTGCGCAAACCAGCTCACCTCTTCTTGGATGAGCTAGGCATCGACTACGATGAGCAAGACAACTATGTTGTGATCAAGCACGCAGCGCTATTCACCTCCACCATAATGAGCAAGCTCTTGGCACGCCCCAACGTCAAGCTCTTCAATGCCGTCAGCTGAGGATTTGATCGTTAAAGGTGGCAGAGTTGGTGGTGTTGTGACCAACTGGGCATTGGTGTCGATGAATCACGACACACAGTCGTGCATGGACCCTAATGTGATGGAGGCCAAGGTGGTGGTTAGCTCTTGCGGCCATGATGGGCCGTTTGGCGCCACTGGGGTAAAGAGGTTGATGAGTATTGGAATGATTGAGAAAGTTCCAGGAATGAAGGCTCTGGACATGAACATAGCTGAGGATGCGATTGTGAGGCTGACCAGAGAGATTGTCCCTGGGATGATTGTAACTGGAATGGAAGTTGCTGAGATTGATGGTGCTCCAAGAATGGTATATATATATATATATTAATATATTTCTTAACGGCTGTTGATTAAGGATGACTTTAATAGAAAATATATCACTAAAAGTATAAATTAGTTTATAAGCTCACAATGATGAATGTTTTTATAAACGTGTAATTAATTAATGAGAGAATCTGAATGCAGGGACCAACATTTGGAGCGATGATGATATCAGGGCAGAAGGCGGCTCACTTGGCGTTGAAGTCATTGGGACAGCCGAATGCATTGGATGGAACGTATATGGGAAGCCCTCACCCGGAGCTGATCTTAGCAGCTGCGGATTCTGCTGATATTGCTGATGCTTAATTTGGTTGTAATAGCAGTATGTGCATGTAAATAAACTGCAAAATAGTAGTAGTGGTGGATATGGTTGATGATGTGAATAATGAGATAATGTTGTTGTGAGGTTTTGCTAATAATGAGAGTAGCTAGCTTGCTAGTATTATTGAGATCCCATGATGTGATTATGGAAACAATGTCAAAGTTGTGACATGAAATGTTATGAATAATAGAAATGAATTTTTCCAAATAAAGTTTTCCCAACCCTCAATGATGAAGTGTTAATTTTTTAGGGGGAAAAATATAAAAGATTATTATTATTATTTTTTATTTCACTTATTTTGCGAATGAGGATTATGATGTTTTTTCATGACAAAAGATTACCTTATGAATTTGTTCGTTAGTAAAAGTTGACAAAATTGATAATTTTGTTAATATGTGATGATTTGGAATGAATATTTTTATTATTCTCTGTTTCCATGTCATGTCACGTTAGTAGATATTGTCACCATAACAATCACTAATGGTGTTATCAAATTTTCCGATTTCTATTAACAGACAAAATCACATGATAATTTTTTGTTATAAAAAAATCTGATCGTGATTTTCACACGTTACGCAAGCGCACGTATCGCTCAAGTAGTGTAAAAGATATCGATCCCACGAAAACTTATAACCTGTGTTACTAATTATTGATACTAAATACTTACGAGTATCTAATTGAAATTGAAATTGAAATGTGATTGTTGATTGAGTTGATTATAACTAAAGCTAATAAATAAAACTATGATAAATTCCAAAGGAAATCAATGAAGAGAAAACATCAAAAATTGTGAATCCGTCCATTATTATTCTAAAGATGAATTTATTTTCCTACTCTCGTGTAATATATTGGCTCATTAACCTGGAACACCAAGATATCCACAAGCCTCTTTCGATGGTCAAGTGCAAACATTCAGAATAAACTAATCACTATATTTCTATGTCAATTAATTAATCTCAAATTCATTAAGAATAAGTTCCAAATATAGCTACACCCGCCTGACAGGTATATTTCTATCCTGTAAGGAAATCTCTAAGATGAGATCGTGTGCTATTGAATTTAAATCTAAATCTAAAATTTCTTTATCAAGTTAATCTTAATTTACCACATCAATCCTATTAGTGATCAAGCAACAAGAAGCATTACTATCAAGATTAAATAAACAAGCCAAAATATCACACAAGATGAAAACTCAATTTATAAACTCATAAATTCTAGGTTTCATCACAACCATAGATTATAGATTTAAGTATTACACATGCTCATAAACTCTAAATAAATATTCAACAATAAACAAAACATTAATGAGTTAAAAGGAAGAAGAAACTCTATCGAAATCGTCAATCATTCGCTCATTGCTGTTGAGTTTCTGAGTTGTGATCATTTGATGTGCTTTGTTTTCTCTCCAAAAATCACATTGGAAGCTCTGAAATTAGGGTATGAAGGTCTCTCCTCGTTTTTGGATGAGTTTTAGCTTATATAGGAAGTCTTAGGGGTGGTTCCTTCTTAAGGACAATTCTGAAAATGCACTCAACGTCGCGACACAGATTAATTTACGCCGCGACGCTATCTATTTTTTCCTTTGGCGCATCGCGACGCGCTTTAGTGGGCATCGCGACACGTCAGATTTAACATTTGGGAGCTCTCTCGATGAAATTTCAACTAGTGCGGGTCACAACGCGTAAACCATCGTTGAGACGCACATTTTGACTCTGAATTTGGCTTGATTTGCTCCGTATTTTGCTGTTTTCATCATTCGTTGATTTCATTGAGTCTATATATTATTTTTACCTACAAAGCGAACCCAAAACACATCAAAGCGCTCATAAAACTCGAGATAACTCATAAAACATCAAGTTAGATGATAAGTGCACGAAAGTGTAATTTGAACGCTACTAACTCGGCTTAATTATCATGTACTAAATCTTAATTAGAGTTTATTTTGTGTTTTGTTATTAGGAAGCAATGAAATATGGATATTGGAGCAATTATGCGTGTTTCGAGACCTTACGGATGTGTCGGGAGCGCGTGGGAAGCAAACAGAGACGCATGATTCATTATCCTGCAAAGCCTGGATACGCGTCGTGACGCGCGGTGATGTTTCACAAGATTTCATTTAGTTCGTATTTTACGCGAATCATGACTCCGAGGCTTTTTTATATAAACCTAACTTCGTCCTAAAACCTAAAAAAAGAGATAAAAGAAGAGAGAAACAGAGGAGAAACACACAAAGAGCCACAAACACAAGATTGAGAGAGAAGAACAAAGAGCTTCAAAGACGAACATGCCGTCTCTCCGATCTATTCAGGCTGTCTCTCTACTCTACATGGAGAACTAATCTCCTAGGTAAAGCTAATGATGAACTCTTGTATTTGAATTTTTATGTTGTTAATTCTTAAAGTACCTTTTAATGTTTAATACAATTGATTGTTGTTGTTCTTTATTATCTTCGCTTTATAATCCAGAAACTTGTTTTGTCAACTTCCATATAGATCCAGTCATGCTTCATTTATGTGTGATTTGTGAAACCAGTTATGACTGGTAAAGTTATTTTATGTGTTGGTCTTCTACTGCAGTATTGCCTGAGGGTATATTGTCGACGTTAGATAGCTCGTAATGATAACTTTTGTGTGTTGTTAACATAGAGAAAATAATCATTGATTACCTTAGAATTTAATATGCGTATAATTGAATATCTTCCAATTGTTAGTTTGGGATGTGAAACCTTCAATTGCGTAATAAAAAGAATTGGTACAAGAGGGATTCCTGACGTTTTGATGTCTCTCTCTACTGATAAAATCCTCCAATTTTTCATAATCTTAGTTTAAATTACAGATTTAATCTTTTCTTTAATAAAGTTATTGCTAAACGTTTTTGCTTGAGTAAATTAGTTCATGTGACTATCTCTCTGAGGAATCGACACCCAAGCTATACTGCGATAACCGCAAGTCATATTTGGGCGTAATCAAAATTTGGCACCGTTGCCGGGGAGACGGTTTACAAGCAAAAGGGCAGGTTTACTTGGTCAACAATAAAAGCGGTAACTTAGTTCCATCTTATTTATTTATTTTTTATAATTTTATTTCCATTTCAGTTTTAGTTTAGTTTTGATTATTAGTTCATTTTTTAATTATTTATTTATTTCATTAATTTTATTTCAGTTTTAATTTTAATTTGGATTTTTTTTAATTAATTAATTAATTATTTTTAGTTTATTTATTTATTTTTGTTTCTAGTTTTAGTTTTGATTTTTAGTATTTATTTTATTTTATTTTATTTTATTTTATTTTTGTTTCTCGTTTTATTTGTGTTTAAGTGCATGTCTAGACTTAGGGATCGGTTTGGTAGGTTTGTTAGAATTGAAGAGGAATAGTCAAATTCAGAAAATATATTTGAAAACCTTTTTACCACACCACCTAGATCTAGCACACACAGCATGAGTGAGAATGAGAGACCACCCATGAGGACTCTTGAAGAGTACCTCCATCCTACTCGCACAGCTACACCATCATGCATCATGTTTTCTCCTAATGCACCACATATAGATTTTAAACCTGGAATGATACAGTATCTCCCAAACTTTCATGGTTTGGAGAACGAGAATCCTTATGTGCACATTAGAGAGTTTGAAGAGGTCGTAGCAACCTTCCATGACCGGTTTGGAACCACTGACACAATTAGACTTAAGTTATTCCATTTTGCCCTTAAGGATGGAGCTAAGAGCTGGTTGTATTCTTTAATACCTAAGTCAATAGGAACATGGGGCGAGATGACACATGCATTCTTTAATAAATACTTCCCACATCATAAGACGAATGTCCTGAAAAGAAAAATATCTACCTTCTCCCAAAAAGACAGTGAGACCCTTTATCAAACGTGGGAGAGGTATAAAGAGATGTTAGCGAGTTGTCCTTACCATGGATATGAGAGTTGGCGCGTATTGAGCTATTTCTATGATGGACTAACCCCCTAGAGAGTGTCAATTCATGGAGACAATGTGCAATTGTGAGTTTATACGGAAGGACCCTGATGAGGCATTTGAGTACTTAGATGACCTGGCTTAAAAATCTCATACTTGGACTGGACCTAATGCCATAGATAACATGGATAGAACATACCCTACTCTTTATAGTAGAGGCATACACCATTATAGGGAAGAAGATAGTCTTAGGGCACATGTTGAGCTATTAACTAGACAGATAGGAGCCTTACAAGGCAGAGATAGCAAGACCATGCATTCAGTCGCCCACCTAGAACCCCAAGAGTGTCTGGTATATGGTGAGATGAGAGGGACATATGAAGAAAATGCAATACATTAGGGACGTACCAGAAGCCTTATACACCATATCCAAATACCTATAACCCTAGTTGGCGGAACCATACCAATCTTAGTTGGAGACAAGAGTCTCATCAGCCTATTCAAGCACCACCACCTAGAGATTACAGTGCTCCTCAGTATCACACCCCTACTGTTTCTAAGAATTCTTTATAGGAACCGTGAAAGCATTTGTGGAGGCCCAGAAGGCAATTATGGAAGCCCAGAACAAAACCAACCAAAGGTTTGAGTCAATGATAGCTCAGGTAGTTGAATATAATAGGGAGATTAAGAGTCAGATCTCTAAGTTAACTAATGTCCTGAGTGTGCATGAACAAGGAAAATTTCCATCTCAGGCTCAACCAAATCCACATGGGCAACACATGGCACATGCTGATCATGAGGCAGCCAATGTAAAAGTGTCAATGTTATATTCACTATGAGTGGTAAGGAGGTATGCGTGCAGGACACTTCCAACACTATAAAGGACCCTAAGGATAATAGTGCTAACACATCTCAGGAAGAACCAGTGCCACATTTCACAGTTAGAGTACCTTTTCCTCAAGCACTTAACATTTTTCATGTCGAGAAACAACCACATGGTGATGATGAGTGTCATTACTCATACATGCTAGAAACAGTCCTGCTGGAAACAACTTCTTTACACCATGAATCAAATCCTCTCGAAGTGAAAGTGACCCTAAAGAACCGAAAAATAAGGAATTTGAAAATTATGGCTCAATTAAAGATGATACATGGTAGATTAAAAATGAGATTGAACCAACTTTTCCTTATGTGCAATACCAAATTTCAGCCACCAGACCCTGGGGGATCAATGGATAAACTGTCGCGGCTAGATATAAATTCTCTCTCATGCCTTCATCAGTTCGCTAGATGGACGCCACCATGACAAAATTGGGTGGTTACGTCTAGCTGAAGACGTTAAACTTAGCGCTAGCGGGGAGGCAACCCTTGCATCTGTTTATTTATTTTATTTGTTTTATCTACTTTAGTTTTATTTTATTGTGTGCTAATTACATGTTTATTTTTTATTTTGTTTGCATGAGTATTTATGCAGGTCTTAGCAAAACCCAGACAGCCACACAACTAAAGTCTTACTAGCAGGAACCTGATCAACTCCGCGCCAGGTAGTGTTGTTCCTTAATCTTTTTTTTATATTTATCTTACATTGAGGACAATGCAAGTCTCAAGTGTGGGGGTGTATGCATACTCATGAAAATACCTATTATAATACTTATATATATAATAAAAAAAATTATTTTGTTTGTTTTTAGTCCTTGATAGTAAAGCATATGTCCAATGATGATATTGTTTTCTTTAGAGTGAAATCTTAGAAACGATAAGTCATTTAATGTACTTTTATCTGATTTTTTGAGTAGTTCATCTATGTTAGACTCGTAAGAACTTAATTATAGGTTTCTAGCAGTGAAAACCTGAGTAGTTGGCAAGGTGACTAGTTGAAGAAATTGCATGTCGATGAATGACCGTTTGCTTAGATGTCTATCCGGATTTGCTAGTGTTATTATGTGTGGTATGGTTAAAAATAAAATAAAAAATATCAAAAGAAAGAAATTTAACCACCTATAACTGATAAGCGTGAAGCTACTAATGGGCGAGTATTAAAGGGTAGGTGTGTTGAAAAAGAGAAAAAAAAAAAGCTGAAAAAAGCAAAAAAAAGACAAGAAATAGATTAAAATCATACCATACTGAGAACAGAAAAGCAATTACAGAGCTTAATTGAGATATTTAGGTTGGTTTGACCCATCGATCTCAATTTTTAAACAAAATCATTAAGTTGGCTTATCTAGGAATCAAGCTGTGAATAAACCTCTACACACACACACAATGTGAGTCTGGCCTTGGATTTGAGTTATGTTGAGTACTTTGAAGGTTCTCTGGTTTCACTACTAGGCATTCTATGAGGATAAAAATATGTGTAACTATTGGGACTAGTTTGTTTTTTTATTTTCAGTTTGCATGTCTGCATGTGTTTTTTAAATGACGATTGTGGGTGTCGTCACTGTAAGGCCTCACGAGACTATAACTCATCCACTAGGGCCACCTAGGGGTTTAAAGGCTTGTTGCATACGCTAAATGCAATCGTGATCCCTACGAAAATGGCTTAGATAGTTTTTATTTATTTATTCAGTTTAGTTTTTATTTTCTTTTATACTTGAATTGCTAGGGACTAGCAATAAGCTGGTTGGGGGTTGTGATAAGTGCACGAAAGTGTACTTTGAACGCTGCTAACTCGGCTTAATTATCATGTACTTAATCTTAATTAGAGCAACAAAAACCAGATTGAGAGAGAAGAATGAAGAGCTTCAAAGATGAACATGCCGTCTCTCCGATCTATTCAGGTTGTCTCTTTACTCTGTATGAAGAACTAATCTCCTAGGAAAAGCTAATGATGAACTCTTGTATTTGAATTTCTATGTTTATGTTGTTGATTCTTAAAGTACCTTTTTAATGTTTAATACAATTGATGGTTGTTGTTCCTTATTATATTTCGCTTTATAATCCAGAAACTTATTTTGTCAACTCCCATATAGATCCAGTCATGCTTCTTCTATGTGTGATTTGTGAAACCAGTTGCGATTGGTAAAGTTATTTTATGTGTTGGTCTTCTGCTGTAGTATTTCCTGAGGTTATATTGTCGACGTTAGATAGCTCGTAATGAAAACTTTTGTGTGCTGTTAACATAGAGAAAATAATCATTGATTACCTTATAATTTAATATGTGTAGAATTGAATATTTTCCAATTGTTGGTTTGGGATGTGAAACCTTCAATTGCGTAATAAAAAGAATCAATAACTGAGCATTAGAACTTGGTACAAGAGAGATTTCTGACGCTTTGCTGTCTCTCTCTACTGATAAAATCCTGCAACTTTTCATAATCTTTAGTTTAAATTGTAAATTTAATCTTTTCTTTAATAAAGTTATTGCTAAACGTTTTTACTTGAGTAAATTAGTTCTTGTGACCATCTCTCTGGGGAATCAACACCCCAGCTATACTGCGATAACCACAAGTCATATTTATGACGTAATTATTAGAGGAACGAGAAATATATGCATACTGATCGCTCATCACACTCCAAAACTTAACATTTTGCTAGTTCTCAAGGAAAATAAATAAAAATAAACTAAAATAAAAAAATTAACCTAAATCACTTTCATTGGGATCAAGATTGCATTTACCATATGCAGCAAGCCTTTAAACCCCTAGGCGGTCCTAGTGGACGAGTTGTAGTCTCGTGAGGGCTTACAACGAAGACCCACAAACGTCATTTAACACACCCATGTACGTAGCATTGTCCTTAAAGAGTGCTTAGTAATGAAACAAAAAAACCTTCAAAGTATCCAACAAAACTCAAATCTAAATTCTTGAATAAATTATCTAAGTTAGACTCTTTGTGTGTGTGTGTGTGTAAAGGTTTGGTCATAGCTCAGATCCTAAGAAAGCCAACTCAGTGATTTTGTCTCAAAAATTGAGATCTGATGGGTTAAACCAACCTAGATATCTCAAAAGTGCTTTGTATTTGCCTATTAATCTTGATATGATATGACTTATTCTTCTTCTTTTTTTTTGACTCACCTACTCTTTAAAGTAGTATTTCTCCATGGTGGTCATAACACTTATCCATGAGTAGCTTCACGCTTATCGGTTATAGGTGTTGTATTTCTTTATTTTCAACAAATTATTTTTCTTTTCAGCTCTTTTCATTCATTTTTTTAAGTCATACCATAAATCATAATTAATTGTAAACAAAGACAGATATATAAGCAAATGGTCATTCATCGTCAAACAATTTTCTCAACTAGTCACTTTGCCGACTGCTTCGGTTCTTACTGTTAGAAACCTACTTTTAAGTGCATACGAGTCTAACCTAGATCACTTGCTCAAGACATCAGATAAAAGTGAAGTGAACACTTATCATTTCTAATATTTCATACCAAGGCAAACAATCTGACCATTTTAATCGAACTATGCTTTGCTACTACAGTAAATAAATTTATTTAGTAACACAACACATAAATAAATTTCAGTGATTTTTTTAAATACAAGAATTGCTAACACAACATGCATGCACACACCCCCAAACTTAAAATCTGCATTGCCCTCACTGAAAAATAAGTGTAAAGAATAAAAGAGAGGAACAACAATACCATGCATGAGGTGTACCATTCATCGTCGCTTTTAAGGTCGGCGTCGCGACACGTAATGATGTATGTTACGACGCTCATCGCCACCAGCTTTCTGCCTTGATTTTCTTCATGATAGAGTTGTGACGTTGGTGCCATGTTGCAACTCTAAATAACTGACATCGCGACGCGCAATGAATGAAAGATTCTGCCTCATTTTTATTCATTAACGAGTCGCGACGCTCCAACAGGAGTCGCAACGCGCTATCTTGCATCTGATGGTGCAGAATTGTGATGTCTTTAGTGCTCTATTGGTGTTATTTTCTGCAAAACAACATATAAAATTCAAAACACACATTATGTCATGCAATAAACACACGCGAAATTAAAATTTGAAAATGTGCAAAAATAAAAAATTTATGTGGGTTGCCTCTTAGCTAGCGCTAAGTGTAACGTCTTCAGTCAGAACCACCCAATTGGTCATGGTGGTTCCCTTGTAAGCTTAGTTGATCGAGATAGATCTTCCCAATACTCACTCATATGATGCCCATTGGATGGCACAAATTGAGGGTTTTGCTTTGAAGTTGTCCATGTAATGTCCCTTAGGGTCTGTCACTGGTTCAACAAACGTCTTTAACCATGAATCAATCTTTACGGAAGGTGATGGGTCACAAACATATGTTTGGGCAGTTGTGGAACCCCTAGGGTTGGATCGATGCCCCGCGCAGCGGAAATGGGTCTAACCCATGGATATCAAGTATAGGTGTAGGCACTGAATTATGCATGTAAGTCCCTATGATGAGTCTCATTTGGAGACACTACCTTTTAAGTCACGGAAGTCGCGGGAAACGAATGTCGGAAGGGGAAATTCAGAACGGGTATGTCATCAGATTCATTTCATAAGTTCACTGTTTTTGTTCGTGCTGCATTCGTGACCACGTTCGAACGTC
Source organism: Zanthoxylum bungeanum (assembly GCA_019454045.1). Lineage (NCBI taxonomy): Eukaryota > Viridiplantae > Streptophyta > Magnoliopsida > Sapindales > Rutaceae > Zanthoxylum > Zanthoxylum bungeanum. Next base: position 119,423 of record SKCR01034542.1, read on the forward strand.
AGACAGATTATGGGCGTTCGTG